>SNQJ01S0028316.1:247788-283406 GCA_010110895.2 Picea sitchensis
CCTGGAAAGGAAAATCAAGTAGCTGATTTCCTATCTCGATTAAAAACCTCTGGTGAGATTGTTCATGTCTCAGATAATTTTCCTGATGAGCACCTATTTGCAATTTCAGTTATAACTCCATGGTATGTTGATATAGACAACTATTTATCATCAGGGATGTTACCTCCATCTCTCACATCCAAAGAAAAGAAAAAGATAATTAAACAAAGTGCTAGATACACATGGATTGATGGAGATCTCTTTTATACAGGATATGACCTCATAATTAGAAGATGTGTAAGACAATATGAGATTTTAGAAATATTAAAAGCTTTCCATGATGAACCTTGTGGTGGTCATTTTGTAAATAAGAGGACAGCATACAAAATACTCAATTTAGGGTATTATTGGCCATCCATCTTCAAAGATTCCAAGAAATATGTCTGAAGTTGTGATAGCTGCCAAAGGATGGGAAAGCCACTTCCAACCGATGAGATGCCTCTCAAACCACAAGTTCACGTTGAGCCATTTGAAAAATGGGCTCTTGATTTCATTGGTCCAATAAATCCACCATCAAAAGGGAAGCAGTACATCTTAGTATGTACTGATTATGCTACAAAGTGGGTGGAAGCCAAATCATTAGTGAGAGCCACCGAACAGTCAGTGGTCAACTTCCTCTTTGAAGAAATATTTGTCAGATTTGGAGTACCCCGGGAGATTGTAACAGACCAAGGAGCACAGTTTACTTCTAAAATGGTGAAAGACTTAGCAAACAAATATCAGATCAAGCATCGAAAATCTACACCCTATCATCCACAAGCAAATGGACAGGTGGAATCTACTAACAAAACTTTAGAAGCAATCATGACCAAGACAGTCCAAACACATAGAAAAGATTGGCCAGACAAGTTTCAAGAAGCATTATGGGCATACAAAATCACCTATAAAAACAATATTGGGTTCACTCCTTATCAACTGGTCTATGGTAAGCAAGTTTTGTTACCTATAGAATTTCAAATTCATACTTTTAAACTAGTAGCTGATTTAGGAATAGATCTTTCTGAAGCACAAAAAGAGAGGATCATGCAATTAAATCAATTGGATGAGATGAGACAGGAAGCAGTTGAACACAACACTTTGATACAACAACAAAGGGCACATTGGCATGATAAGTACATCAAGAAGAAACAATTCAAAGTAGGAGACTGGGCTTTTTTATTTGATTCAAAATTCAAAGATTTCAAAGCTAAATTTACAACTCATTGGCTTGTTCCATATGAGATTGCAGAAGTATATGACAATGGCTCAGTCAAACTACAAATAATAGAGGATGAGGCAAGCTCATTCATAGTCAATGGACATAGGCTAAAGCTCTACAATAAACATGTAAACAAGGAAGACTTTCTGCAGTAGATATCTCAACAGAATGAGATGGAAGTGTTGGAAAGACAGAATCATGTGTCTCCTTCACATTCTCCTTATATATATATATATATATATATATATATATATATATAAAGAAAAAAGAAAAAAAAAAGGGAGTTTAGTTGTGAAAATCCAGGAAACTGGCACAATATAAACTTGAATTTTGATTGGAAAACCAAGTAACATTGGCCAATCAAAATTCTTCAAAAAAATATATATANAGTTGTGTAAATCCAGGAAACTGGCACAATATAAACTTGAATTTTGATTGGAAAACCAAGTAACATTGGCCAATCAAAATTCTTCAAAAAAATATATATAATAATTTTCATTATTAACTTCTAGTTTCATTTTACAGCTTCAAAAATTTTACAAATACTTATCTCTGAGACTTGAGGACAAGTCAATAAATAAGGCTGAGGGGGATAAGGTATACATTTTTTTGAAAACATTTCAAGCCTTCTACATATGACAACATGCATTTCAAAAAGCAACTTCATCCAGCAGAGGGACCTAAGAAGAATATCAATCTCATTCAGCAGAGGGACCTAAGGAAAGTATCCATTCCATTCAGCAGAGGGACCTGAGAAAAATACCAATTTCATTCAGCAAGGGACCTGAGAAGAGTATCAATTCCATTCAGTAGAGGGACCTGAGATACTAAGAAAAAGAAATAAAAGAGGGAATTTATCAAAATTGAATACTTACAGAAACATTCCATCCAGCTTCAATCAGGCAAACACAATGAGCAAACAAGTTAGTATATATTTTCCTTTGTAATGATTTAAGTTTGGGAAATTCTTCATAAGCTAAGCAATGATAAATATCCTATCTTTCCTTTCCCCTACATCATCTTTTCATCACTCCATTTTCATATACCCTCAAAAGCATAAAAAATGGTACTCAAAAGAATCAATTTTGGTTTCCAAAGGAGTTATAAGGAAGGATCAGGTTTCAAATTCAAACACATTGTTTTTTTTGAGCTGTAAAATGCTCTGTTTCTAAAGACATAAGTTGCATACATAGACTGAATTGTCATTTGCATAGGTAAAAGGTTGTTTGCATATACATTTATAAGGGGTCATAATAAGAAGGTTTCATGCTTGATGAAGAGGATGGTTATTCAAGGAAACAAATTAAGGAGTTATAAGTCAAGTGAACACATTTAAAAAAAAAAAATACATTTCTTATGATGATTGCAATGAAGAGGGAAAGTACAAAGGTACAAATACAACAACACCTTCAGCTATGATCGTTGTACAAACCCATTTTAAAAAAAAATGATAAAAACCCTTGTCTAAGTCTCCTCCAATGATTTTTCTCCCTTCATAAAAGTGATACGACTCAAACTCTTTTCATTTGTTGTGTCTCACTTGCACACTCCCCAGACTCGAACCACCGACGCACTCCTATGTACACTTACCTCCATTTCAAAACATACGCTCTGTTTCACCACGCCAGCACCATTCAAAATCCCTACGCTCTAGGAAATTGTTCCCTCCTACGCCTTCCTATCCTGAAATCTCTGATAAAAATGAATTGTATGTTGACAATTTCACTGTCAACATACAACATTCTCTCCCTGTGGAAGAAAACTCGGAAGTTGAAGGAGATACATGGTGAGCAAAGGTAAGAGAACATATTCAAATAGGAGTCGGCCAGTGAAGGTAAGTTCGAACTCAAATAATTGTACAGCTAAGTGCAAAATTCAACTTCTTGTGGTACATTTTGAAAACGAGACAATTCATTTCTAGTAGAGGCCGACTGTAAAAAGGAAAATTGAGCTGGAATTCAATAAGAAGCCTGAGCATTTTTTTCGAATTACCAGGTATGCCCTTGCATATAAAATTTTTTTATGATTGAAGAACAGAGAGCAGCTTAGAAATTTGAAAGTATGAGATTTCCATTGCTTTTGAACATAAAAAATCTTATTGAAGACCATGCACAGAATTAAATCCAAACAGAGTCTGCAAGTTTAAAAAATCTTGGTCAAAAGAATTGCAGGGTTGAAACTTTTAGACCTCCTTTTTATAAACAGTGGAAATATTTTAGGGTCTTTCTCTTAAAACTTGGAAGAATGGTGTCTAGATATGAACCAAAGAAGCTTGTTACATCAGAAATTCATAGGGATTGTATACAAATTTAGGAGCAAAAACAGTGGATAGGTTTCTTTGAGAAATTTGATGGATCTTGTGAAGAAGTTGCTTTAGAATTTTCTCACTCATTTGATGGGAAAAGGGCTACTGTTGGAAACCTTACCATTAGGATCTCTGAAGATATCATTGCACATGTCACTGGACTTCCTCAAATAGGAGAAAGATATTTCAAAACTAAGCATTTCAAAGATAAATCATGGGCATCTTTTATTTTCAGATCTAGGGTGGCAGCAGTAAATTGGAAGAAAGGAATCCCAAGGAGTTRGTTGATTCATCCTTGGGATGAATTAGCATATCTCATACAAAAATTTATAACTTGTGAGGGAAGATTTAACATCATCTACCTATATCACATTAAGCTACTACAACACTTAAAAGGTGACTGTGAAATCAACATGCCTTATTTTCTACAGCAAATCCTTTCTAAGATGGCTAAGGCTGTCCAAAAACAAGGGAGTAATACAAAAAAGAGTTTATATCATTGTGGCTTTATTAAAATGATCATTATATATGAACTACAGAAGCAAATTTGACTTGGCAGTAGTTTATCATTGAAAATGGTTTTGAAACAATAAAGGAGGAAGAAGAAGATGAACAAATCTTGGTTGTGACCGATGATGAGGAAGAAATACAGAACCCCAAGGCAACAAGCTCAAAACCGCCTATGGGGAGGAGAAGAACAAGAAGCATGGTGATAAAGGAGAAAGAATTTGAGGAAAAAGAAAAGATTTTTACCACATATGAAAGAAAATCAAGGAAACACCAACAAGTTCAAAGGGGCCAAATACAAGAAAGTGATGATGAAGCACAA
The DNA here is from genome assembly GCA_010110895.2 of Picea sitchensis. Taxonomy (NCBI): domain Eukaryota; kingdom Viridiplantae; phylum Streptophyta; class Pinopsida; order Pinales; family Pinaceae; genus Picea; species Picea sitchensis. Next base: position 252,160 of record SNQJ01S0028316.1, read on the forward strand.
CAAGCACAGTATGCACATATTCAGACTCTAGAGGTACAATCATTGGAAAATGATGGTTTTGAAGAACAAAAAACTTCCACATATGAGCAAATGAGAGAAGATGTGGAACAATTAATTAAACACATGAAAGAAGAAACTCAAATAGAAGAAGTGGCTGGTGGGTCCACATCAGAACTTGATAGGAAAAATAAGAAAATAAAGAAAATGAAGAGAAAAATCAAGGAAATTGAAGTCCTGGAAAGATACATAAAAACAGAGAATGAAATGCTAAGGACCCAAAGCCATAAAACACAGGAGGAGAATGAAACTTTGAAGAATAATAACAAGAAGATTTAAAAGCAAAACAAGTTAATCTCCAAACAAGCCTATAAGTGGTTTCAACAGAAAAAGGCATATAAAGAGAAATATCAAAGAATGAAAGCTCTTCATACAGCTCAGGTTAATGTGGAGACATTATTGCAGGTAGCAAAGGTGGCAGAAGATCATTGACAGAGGTTCAGGGACATTTTTGTGCATGAGGACATGCAAAGACTTCCTCTTGGGGGATATGTTGAGTACATTTTTATGCTTCCTTTTTACTCTATAAACTACACTTTTTCCTCCATAACCATCCATTTTGCCTCCATTTCATTCCATATTTTCCATAAAACAGATTATGCAAGGTACATTTATCATTCTTTAGCTTAAGAATTGAGTTTTCTAATTTTTGACATTAAAATTGAAAATTTATCAGAAATTACAGGATTTGACTAAATCCCATAATTGCTCCTAGGTTCGTGTACTTACAGGACAGCTGGGTGAAATATGAGACTTGGGTCATGATCCTTGATGTACAAGGATGTATGATGAGCTATCACCTTCGATATCTGAGCCTTCTAGGTGTCTGGTCAACGCTGGTCAAACAGGGCCACTTCAGCAGAAAATACCTTGTTTTAGCCTAAAATCATGGACAGTTTTAGATTTTTTTGGGATTTGTTCATATTTTATGGATCTGAAGGGGGTATTCGACCTTCCTAGCACATATTATGGATATGATCATGATCTTTAGGAGATTTATTAGCATTATTAGTTTCAAAACTCTTGTATAAATACTCTAAAGCATAGACTAGTATGACAACCTTGAATGTGAATGAAGAAACTTTGGAATTTGCAATCTTGAGATCAGTCCTGCATTTTGTTCTTGATAATGCCTATGATATGATGATGTGAATGCTACTGGAGATCTTTCTTGGCTGAGAGAACTCAAGTGTACAAGTGAAGCATTGGAGGGCCCCCTTTGCCAAACTAGTACACTCTTCCTTTATGTTCTTTTCAAGTAATCTTTGATACATTTTTTAGATTAGATCTTGTTGTAGATGAGTTTTATTCATATCTTGCTATAATTAGATGAATTCCATAGCTAATTCATATTCTTAATGTTTCAAATCCTTACTCATATTGTGAATGATTTCTTGAATAAGAATTCAATGTGTGGTTTGCTTTCAAGCATTAAGATAATCATGAATGCTTTTTAAGTTATTTACGTTTTTAGTACTTTTGATTTAAATTGATAATAGTTGCTAATGAGTGAAGGAAGACAATGAATGCATCTCTTGAATAAGATTTTTGTCCTTCTAGCATTTGATAAGTCTTAGAACTAGTTCGAACATCTCTTGAATACTTACTGTTAATACTCTTTAGGAAAACAATTCCTGATTACTGTTATGAGATCTATGAATAGGACTTCTGAACAGAAGCTTAGAATCTCTTCCATATTCATCCCTTAGAATAGGTTTTGATTTATTCCCATTAAAGAATAATATTTATCTCTAAATCCATATATTTTGGATGTGCCTCTAAGTCTTACAAACATCGGATTGACAATCATTTGCACTCTAATTTACATCAGTAGATTGGAGCCTAACAAGGCTCTTAAGGCCTTTTTACATAAAAAAAATTGCCAAAAATTGTAGACATACAAAAACCTAACCCTAGGAGATGAAGCACCAAAAGTCATGTGGGCCCCGTCTGGATAAGTTAGTACATCAACTTCCCGAGGTCGTAACTTTTGCATACGATCTCTATTTTAGGCATATGATAGCCTGTTGGAAAGGTATCATCTAGGAGATTCATTTTGGGGTCTCAATAATTCATTTGACCATAAATGAGAAGATTTATCCCAAAAAACATTCATTTATGCCCTCAAAATGGCCCCAGAAGTTAAAACTGCTAAAAATAGTAAATTGCCAAAATTGCCAGAAAATTGTTTTGAGCCATTTGGAAAAGGTGGGTGGAAACCGATATCCACCTAGATCATAGGTTCTAGAAACAATGAGGAACTTTATCGTGGAACTGCAATTTTTCAAGGCAGATAATGAGAAACTGAAAAAGGCACATGAATACTACCAGGAAATAAATGAAGTATTGTTAGGTAGCATAGTAACAAAGAAGAGCCCAAAAGTGAATGACAAGGAAGAAGAGGTAAGAAAAAGATCCTCCATAAATTCTTGTCCTGAAGCAGAAAACAAGAACAATTCTTTCGAAGGCACACCAACAATAGAAAATAAAACAACCAGAGGAAGAAAGAGGAAACAAGTGGGCCACCTGGAGGGTGAATTTAAGAAAATCAAACCGTCCACCTTTGATGGAGAATCTAGGACAGGGGAGGAGGCTAAAGCATGGTTACTGGACATAAAAAATTATTTCCAGATTTATAACTATTCCAGCAACATGAAGGTCAAAATGACCTTTTATAACTTGAAAGGAAAGGTGAGTATATGGTGGCAGGACCTGAAGTTGGCCAAGGGATTAAAGGAAAAACATATGGAATGGTCGTATTTCAAGAAATATTTTAAGAAACAATATTTATCAGAAAGTTATTATGAGAGAAAGACCAAAGAATTATATGAGCTAAGACTCGGCCAAATGACCATGGATGACCTGATACACAAATTTCTTTTATTATTAAGATTTGTGCCTTATATCAGGGAAGACAAATTAAAAATCCATTGGTTCCTAAGCTGCTTACCACAGTCCTATAAGGACAGAATTGAATTTGACAACCCCAAAACCTTGAGTGAAGTTTTTAGAAAGGCCCAGATGTGCTATGACCAGTACAAACAATGGTGTGAACTTCCTAAGGCTTGGAAAGATAAGAAACATGACAGAATGAATCAGCGGAAGAAGGGATTTCAACCAGCCCCTTTCCAAAATGTGGCAAAGAATTTCCCAAGGAAATATTTTCAGTCCAATAATCAGAACACCCAAGGGGAAGGGAGACCAGTTAATATGGTAACCAAGAAGTTTGGGGATAGCCCCAGAGAACTGTTAAAAAGCTGGGAGTGTGGAGAACGTCACTTAAGGAGGAACTGTCCACGTTTAAATTCTACAACGAGGACCAAAGTTCACAACCTGCAAGAGGCCTCTATAGTACGAGATGTGGGCAGAAGCGTACACAGGATCAATGCAGTTGTGGATGACTGACAAGTTGATCACCAATCCACTATAGTGGAAGTTGAAGGTAAAGTTAATAATAATCATATTTCTATTTTAATTGATCTGGGAGCTACTCTGAGTTATGTTACTCATGGTGTAGTTGATTCAAATAAGCTTAAGAAAGTAAAACATACTAAATCTTGGTTAGTATATCTAGCAACATGGAAAAAAAGGAAAGTAACAGATTTCATTTCTGATTGTGAACTCAATTTAGATGGTCAAAATACAAAGTTAAATCTGAATATTCTAGAGTTAGGGTCATACGATATAATTATTGGAATGGATTTGTTATAGAAGAATAAAGCAATTTTGGATTGTTATGAAAAATCACTTACTTACAGAGACGAAAACAACACAGTTAGGATAATACAAGGCATCAAAAAACCAGTCTCAGTTAGGCATATTTTCAGCAATATAGTTTAAGAAGTGCATGAATAAAGGTTGTCAAATTTATTCTATTCAAGTGACAAATATGTTGGAAAAATAAAATAAACCCAGTCGAAGATTTTACCATCTTGCATGAATTTAGAGATTTATTTGTAGACCTGAACTGCCCCCAAGAAGAGACATATATTTCTCTATCAATCTGCTACCTAGATCAACTCTGATATCTAAGGAACCCTATAGGATGAGTTTACCTGAATTGACTGTTAAGCCCTAATATTGGCTCATTACCCCTTAATTGGGGCATATTATATTATTAATGTTATTTTATTTATGTCATATTTAGGCCATTAGTTGTAATTATACCTCCTAGTCTCCTATATATACCAAAGAGACATTTTCATTTTGAATCATCTTGTACTTGAACATTTAAGTAGGGTAAAAGGAGATTCCCCCCTCGAAGAGTCTTATTATCTAAAATTATCTCCTTTTCAAGGCGTTGAGTACTTTTTTTGAGGTTTTTCTATGCTATATTGATATTTGGTTCTTAACATATGGTATCAGAGCTCGAGGTCTTGGGGTTTCGTTGCTACATCTGAGACACATTGGCATTTTCTCTATAAATTGATTTCTAAAACGTTTCAGAAGGGACGTCTTGGAGGATATTTATTAGACGGATCAAGGTACGTTGGGTTCAAAATTCATCTCCTGAGGCCTTAAAATTTTGGATATACAGCCTGTACAATATAGGTTTATGGAATCATCCTGAACTGAGTCATTGCGCAATTTCCTCTATAAAAACGTTTATGTAACATTTCTAACCGTGAACACCAGACGCTATTCACATAAATTATTAAGGTATCTGTGGTAAAAATTTCAGCTTCTAGGTCATCTTAAATTTGCAGATACACCTTGTGTAATATAGGGTATCTTACTAGTTCTATTGACTAGTCTCAAGAAGGTGTTCCAGGTAAAACATTCATAACTTCTTCCTAGAGTATTCAAATTCAGTGGGACTAGTTTCATTGGATCGTGGACAGTCTTTAGTATTTCTGGTGCGAGTTTCAAAATTTTATATCAATTATTTTGTGAGGGGAACGCTATACAAGTGAGATCTCCTGGAAAGGCCAAAAATCGACAAGTTGTGGGTAAGTTACCGTAAATTCCACTTGGCACATCCAATTTTGATCAGACCTATGGCATTGCAGAGAAGAAATATCAGAGAACTACATAAAAGAAAGTTTCATACCCAGAAGGGCCAAAACTTGGGATATACAACAGAAGAAAGATTTTCTAGCAGAAACACCTCAAAATCCAGGTTCAAAAGTGATACTTGGCCAACATGCCACCCAAAAAGGGGACTTATACACCAAATAAGCCTCCAGACAATCCTACTTGGACTCTTCATGAAGGTGAAGAAATGCGTAGGGACATAAATGATTTACAAAAGAAGATAGTAACAAAAGATGAACTACAAGAGATGATGGAGAGTTTAAAAGGGGAGATCATGGAAGTATTGAAAAATTTTGTAACAGAGAAGACACCTGAAACGAAAGTGAAAATGCATCCCAGAATTGATGATGATGAGGACACAATTAAGTTGAATAAAGAATGGAGAAACTCAACTTTGGTTTTGAAGATAACCATGTTCCTAAGATTGATATGAAGAGGGAAGTTTGATGGCAAGGACCCAGTAACGTGGATACCACTTCAGATGGAGCAATTCTCTGTTCTCCATAATGTGCCACATACACAAAAGGTTATGAATTGCTTCTTTATATTTAGAACCCTAATCAATTTGTATAGTGTCGATGGATTTGTTCTAGCAAATCACTTATCACTTGGACAATTTTCACGGGAAGAAATGATAGCACACTATGAGGATACAAAGAACAATACATTCTTTGGTCAATTGATAAATCTCAAGTAAAGGGTTCAGTTACACCAAAGTAATTGAGAACTTCCAAAAGATTGAATAAAAAAGGTAACCGATATTCAGGATGATGAGCACTTGATTGATGTATTCATAGGAACTTTTAAAAGAGATAACATTCAACATGAGTTTTCCTTTGGGGCAAATCATTGGAGAATGCATTTAAGGGGCAAGAAATGTTGAAAGTAAAAATATGACTATGGCTACTAGAGGACCAATCCTAACATCTATAGAGAACAATTCTCCTTCTTCACAAACACCTCAACCTACAGGTTTGACACCTCAACAATTGGAATTAAAGAAAGAAAAAGGTTTGCTCTTTAATTGTGACAAGTCTGATGGGGACATAGAGATGTGGTGAGAAGAAATTATTCTACATAGATTGTGAGGAAGAAGAACAAGAACAAGAACCATTTCAAGATGAAAGCGGCATTAGAAGTAATTTCGATACAGATAGGTTGAATCCCATGATAACAGGCAATACATTGAGGTTGGAATTAGCACTCCTCAAGCCCCCAAGATCGAAGGATACATAAAAAAAATTAATAGTCCTAAAAGTGATTAAAGCATTTTCATATTTCATTCCACTAAAAATTAAAATATCAATTGCTTTGTATATCTAGTGCAGGTTCAAAGTAATGATTACTTGGGATGGAGGAACTATCAAATTGCTCTAAGGTACAATAAGATCAATCTTACTATGGGGGAATATGTAATGAATGGTCCAATAGTTGCTATACCCATGGGTGGTGAAAATGTTTTACTAGGAATCGATAGTTTACAATCATTAGGAGCGATGGATTTTAATTTTCAAGAAACTTTTCATGCAAATTTTGTGGAAGGAAAAGAAATTGAGTTAAGAGGTATCCTGCCAGGGAAACCAGTGGGTGATAGCTCTAATGTATGACAAAATTATTGAAAAGGGCATCAAGGCATTGGCTGCACAACTATGCTCACTAGATGATGTTTGACTATCTGACTACATCCTATTCCTTAATATCTTCAAAGGATCATTGATGAGCATTTCAAAGTATTTGAAGATATTCCCAAGGTCTTCCACTTACTTAAAATCATGATCATGAAATTCACCTAATTCTTGGGAGTGTTCCTCCCTAACATCAATCCATATAGATACCCTTACATCCAAAAGGGAGTGAAATTGAGTGCATGGTTGAATAAATGTTAGAGTACATTGTGGGCTTCATAGAGAGTTCTTACTCACCAATGGTAATGGTATTCAGAAAGATAGCTCATGGTGTATGTGTCAGATTATAGAAACTCAACAAGATCACTATTAAAGATAAGTTTCCCATTCCGTCATTTATGAATTGTTAGATGAGCTGGAGCAATATATTTCCACAAAGTGGATCTTCATTGGGGTATCATTAGATGTGAGAATGGGGAAAGATATCCCAAAACAACATTCCAAAATCATGAAGGTCATTATGAATTTTTGGTGTACCTTTTTAACCTTACAAATGCACCTTCTACATTCAAGGGTTGATGAATTCCATTTAATCCCTTCCTTAATTTGTGTTAGTGATTTTTTGATGATATACTAATAATCTATAGAAAGTCTTGGGAGGTCATATTCGACATGTTGACAAAGTGCTACAACTACTAAAGGAGCAACAATATATGCAAACCATCCAAATGTTTATTTGTAGTAAAGGAGGTGAATTATTTGGGTCATGTGTATCTCCTTAAGAAGAGGTGTCAAGGTAGACCACTAACAAGATTAAGATAAAAACTGATGGACTAAGTGATTTAAAACATTGAAGAATCTTAGAGGATTTTTGTGTTTGTCAGGTTACTCTTGCAAGTTTGTTCCTAACTATGGAAGAATAGAAGCACCTATGACACCTTAACTAAGAGGATGCATTTTTCTAAAATGGACTCAGTGACTAGTTTTGAAAAAATTAAAGGGTGATGTGTAAAGCTCACTGTCTTGACCACTCCATACTTAAAAAAAAAAAAACCTTTATTGTGGAATGTGATGCCTCGGGGAAATGGAATTGGTGATGTCCCTAATGCAAGAAGGTAGGCCCCTGGCTTTTGATAGTCAACCACTCAAGGGAAAGGGACTTACACAAGCCACATTTTTATGAAGAGTATTGTGGCCTACATTACATTGAGAAGAAATGAAATTAAACACCTAATAGGTAGGCACTTCAAAGGTCAAAAACGGTCATGATAGTCTTAAATAATTCTTGGAACAAGACTATCTTGAGGAAGAACAACAAAGCTGGGTAGCTTAGAATGTTAGGATTTATGATTTTGAATTTTCTATAAAAAGGGGAAGAGAAAAATGTTGTGGTAGTGCACTCTCAATAGGGATAGAGATATTTGAGGCCTTTCTTTGTACTATCTCGATCACATCCAAACTAATTTAGGATAATAGGAGTAAGGGATGAATGGAATAATGGTGAAAAAGTGTGGACTCTGATTCCAAGGTTCTGTGGGATTCTAGTACATGAGATACATTTACATGGAAAAATGATTCACTATGGTACAAAGGTAAACTTATATTTATGTAAGAACTCCCAACTCAAACAAAAGGGTACTATTGGAATTGCACCTCACGTAGGAGACTTTTCAGGATTTTGAGAAATACCATAGGGTTAAGAAGGGATTTTTTGGGATGGACTTAAAACTGATGTTCAAAAGGTTTTATTTGGAAGAATGTTTGGTTTACCAACAAAATAAGATTAAGTGAAACAAGACCCAGGTCTTTTTTAACCATTATCCATCCCAAGTCAGTGGCCGGGAGGAGGTTTCCATGATTTCATCTATGGGGTTACTGAATTTTGAAGGAAGAGTGTCATCATGGTGATTGTTGATAGGCCCACGACCAAGTACTTTACTTTGTGCACTCTCTCATGCCAACTTAAAGCTAGAATGCAGGTTTCCACCGCATTCATGGAGGCAGTTCAAAAAGTACACTGACAACCCAAAGATTATTGTAAGTGTGATCCCATCTTCACTTTGGACATTTTTGGACATAATTATTTTCTTGTTTGGGTACTCAATTGGCTCATAAGCTCATCCTATCATCCTCAATCAGTGGACAGAGCTGAGATGGTGAACAAATGTATGGAAGCTACCTTCATTTCTTTGTCTCTAATAAATAAACACAATGGTTCAAATGGATTTCCCCTTGGCCGGAGATGGTGGTATAACACTTCCTTTCATCACTGTAAAAATGTGGCCACCATTATGGCACTTTATGGATACCACCCCTCCTTCCATCCCTTCTTCTCTAGAATAAAAATATAAAGGTTCAGGAGTGGAAGATCACATCGAGAGTCAACAACAAGTTCTCCAAATCTTAAGGGCAACCCTCACCATGGCACAAAATTGCATGAAACAACAAGCAGAGATCAAGCATCGTGAGTGAAAGAAGTTTTGAAGTAGGGGATTGGGTTGCTTATTAAGACTAATATCCTAACAGATAGCCCTCAAGCAAGCCAAGAAGATGTCAAATTATCTTGCCCAGGCCTGGTGGGATGCTTGGAATGGACTGGGACACAGGTGAGCAGGACAGGGCAGGAGGACGGATGGGTTAGGATAGGTGGATGCGGTGGAATGGGATCATTTGTCATTGAATGGAGGAAACTATCGGCTTAAAATTCCACTTAGGAAGATGAGTCATCTGAAGCATCGAGTTACTCAAGCGTGGGACAACACTTGTCTCAAGGGAAGGGCATATTAAGAAGCTATGTGAAAATATTCACCCTTAGTGGGGCATATTATATTAGTAATTTATTTTATTTATGGAGCTTTAGGCCATTATTTGTAATTATACCTCTAGTCTCCTATATACCAAGGAGACAATTTTCGTTGGAATCATCATGTACTTGAATATTTAGAAGTGGGGGTAAAAGGAGGTTCATTTGGAATCATCTTGTACTTGAATATTTAAGTGGGGTAAAAGGAGGTTGCCCCCTCGAAGAGGCTTATTATCTGACATTATCTCTTTTTCAAGGCGTTGAGTAATTTTTCTAAGGTTTTTATATGCTATATTGATATTTGGTTCTTAACATTGACAGAGTTGAAAATTCAACTACAAGAATTGTTGGACAAGGAATACATTAGACCAAGTGTCTCACCATGGGGAGCACCAGTCCTTTTTGTTAAAAATAAAAATGGAACTTTAAGATTATGCATTGATTATCGACAGTTAAACAAAATGACTCTTAAGAACAAATATCCCCTACCCAGAATCAATGATCTGCTTGACCAAGTGGGAGGGGCTAAGAAAACACAAGTTGTATGCAAAATTTGACAAATGTGACTTCTACCAAAAGAGAATACAGTACCTAGGACATGTAATATTGGAAGAAGGTATTGCATTCAAACCAGAGAAGATAAGAGCCATCATGGAATGGCCTATCCCTGAGGATTTGGCGGACATCCGATCATTCATGGGAATTACCAGTTACTACTGCAAATTTATTGAGGGATTCTCCAAGATTGCATACCCCATCACATCCCTACAAAAAAAGGGGACCAAGTTTATTTGGTCACAGAAATGTCAGGACCGTTTTAATAAGTTAAAAGAACTATTAACAACCACACCTATTTTAAGTGTAGCAGACCCTGATAAATATTTTAAAATTTGCATTGATGCGAGCAAAGAGGGTTTGGGAGGTGTCCTAACTCAAGGAGGGCACGCTATTTGTTACGAGTCACAAAAAATAAAAGAGAATGAATGAAACTACGCCACACATGACTTGGAATTAGCAGCGGCAATTCATGCATTAAAAATGTGGTGACACTATATAATGGGTAGAAAAGTTTTTTTGCTAACCAATAACAGTGGTGTGAAATTCTTATTCAGTCAACTAGATATTAACACAAGGCAAGCCAGATGGTTTGCCTTCTTAAGCGAATTCGATTTCTAAGACACATCAAGGGTAAGGAAAATAAAGTGGCAGATACCTTAAGTAGAAGAATTCATGGGATGTTTGAAATAAGTATTAGCAAGGAAGAAAGTGACCTTTAACAAAGGATAAAATCAGCAAGTAGTAATGATGAAAAATACATCAAAACAGTGGCAGATTTACAAAATAATGCAGAAAATTTAGACAGAACATATTTGAGTTTGGATAGAAATGGATTATTAAGATTCAAAAATAGGTTGTACATACCAGATTCTGTTGAATTGAAGCTAACAATTTTGGATGAAGTACACAAGAATCCATATTCTGGTCATCCGGGATACCACAAAATGGTAACAACATTGAGGAAGTTGTTTTATTGGCCTAACATGAAAGGTGAGACAACATAATACTTATCTTAGTGCCTAGATTGTCAACAGGTGAAGGTTGAACACCAGCACCCAGCCGACCTGTTACAACCTCTACATATACGGAAATGGAAGTGGGAGACTATCTCACTGGATTTTATCACAGGTTTGCCTAAAACTCAAAAACATAATGATTCGATTATGGTAGTAATTGATAAACTTAGCAAGTCTGCACATTTTATTCCTATGAAATATACTTATAAAGATATGAAAATCATTGAAATATTTATGAAGGAAATTTTTAGACTGAATGGTATTCCTAAAATGGTGATTTCAGATAGAGATGTCAAATTTACATCAACATTTTGGAAATAATTGTTTACAGGGTTGAATACTAACTTGAATTTCAACACAAGCTGCAATCCACAAATGGATGGGAAAACTGGACGAATGAACCAGATTGTGGAAGATATGTTACGAATCTACGTAAGGGAGAAACCAAGTAAGTGGGAGGAATACCTTCACTTAGTGGAATTTGCATACAATAATGGTTATCAAACATCGGCTAAGATGAGCCCCTTTGAAGTATTGTACAACAGAAAGTGTACAAATTTGATTAGCTAGGATAACCTAGTTGAAAGACTCATGATGGGACTAGAAATGATCTAGGAAATGGAAAAAATGGTAAGAAAAGTACAATAGAATTTAAAGGAGGCACATGGCAGATAGAAAAGCTACGCAAATCTGAAAACAAGACACCAAGAATTTCAAGTTGGAGACCTCGTGTACTTAAAATTCAAAGCAAGAAGAAGTTCATTAAAGCTAGGAAACTATTCAAAGTTGACGCCCAGGTTTTGTGGCCCCTTCGAGATCTTAGCTCGAAATGGACCTGTGACATATCAACTTGCACTTCCTGCAAATTTAAAAGTTTATAATGTATTCATGTTTCTTTGTTAAAAAAGTATGTTCATGATCCTACTCACATTATTGATTGGAACATGGTGCAGGTGGAACCAGAAGGCGATATCCAAATGGAACCTATGTGCATTCTGGACAGGAAAGAAACAGTGCTACAGAACAGAGCCATCGCCCAGCTAAAAGTGCAATGGAAGCACTTTAGTCCTGAGGAGGCCACTTGGGAATTGGAGGAAGATTTTCAAAAATATTATCCAACCTTGTTTTGAKAAAGAAACGAACATTGAGGATAGTGTTGTACTGAAGGGGGAGAGAATGTAATATCCCAAAAAATAATTAATTATTAAAGTATGTTTGCACTTAGGAATTTATTTTCGTTTTTGGCAAATTTGTATATGGAAAATTATTACCATCTATGGCAATTCCGAATTTGGAATTTGATTATTTGTAATTAATTATTGTGACTGTTCGGAAAAGATTTTATTTTCCCAGCCAACTCTTTGACTATGACACATGTAAAAGACAAATCTTTTTATATTAATTGCTAAAGGACAAATGGAACAACCATGTTGAAATCAGCTGACCATGACTCCATGAGTGCGGAACAGACTTGAAATACCTCAGGGATGAATGTTACAAGTGGAAAATGAGGAATTTGGCCACTAGAAGCCCCTAAAAATCAAGGATTTGTAAAGCTACGAAAATTCCCAAAGAGGGAAAAAGACCTAGGCACAAGAGGCTCATGATATACAACATATGGGAGGAGGCAGGATGTTGCCTAGTATGTTGGAGAAAGGATATCACTTGTTGTTATAAACATTGTTTTGAGTGTGAGGCAAGGGGATTTCTTATCCGAAAGAGGACTATAGAGAAAGAGGATCATTGGAATTCGCCCTTATGGACTCATGGTCAGGCTAGGGGGTGAACGAAGCAAGTAGTTTGGTTGTTCTATTCTATGGTTGGGTGGAACTTGGTTGTTCCATTTGTTGTCCCAACACTTTGTTAAGATATGTATGCCTTCTTGTTTCCTTTTTGAATGTTTTGTTGATTAATAGCTGGTAGAATGAAATGGATTGTAGAATAAGTCCTTACAGTTTGATATTATTCATTGAGTAAAGTTAAGAAAACTATTGTGAATTTTTAGCTATTAATGAAGTTGAGTTATGTATATATAAATATATAGATAGATAGATAGATAGATAGATAGGATATGCTTTCAAGCGAAATAAAATAGAAGTGTTGTTGTGTTAATCATAACCTTTACCAGGTGTGTAGATATATACATATATGTATTCTCTTAAGGAAAATTTGATTGTTGCAATGCCAAACGAAGTTCTGGAGATGATTATATANCATGGCATGAATAGATACACAGAGTTGCATAAAGATATAATATACTCATAACATAGAACGCTATTTATCGATCATTGAATCAAATAAGATTGCAAGTAAACTTCCATTGATCAGACTATATCAAAGGCATAAAAAATTACAGTCCTTTTTACATTACAACAAACCCATAAGAAAAAATTTCAGTGGTATATAATACATGCTACATGTTACAGAGGTTGTTCAACACTAAAGAGAGTTTAACATTCTACATAACACATGTTATCATAACTATTAATCCTAGAATCATATACAATATAGGGTTTCCCCTTTTCAATCTATTATTCCATTAAGAGATTAAAATACAATTAACCAGTTTATCTATGGAACCCTGGCTCAGAAGCTATCATAATAGAGTGTCCTAGGGTGGAAACCTGTACCTCTAATAAATAGAACCTGAGAAGTAAAAAATCTAACGAAAAAATTTGGAACTCGAATACCTTTCGAGTGAGGCGATATCGTGGATCGATTTCCTCGGAACGATTAAATCCAGCAAAGGAAAATTGAGGATTAGTAAACAATGTCATGAAAAATCAACGAAAATTAAATATTGAAGATGCAACATGTGAATAATACTTAGCTCGAGGTTGGTATGGGTGATTTTCCCATCGACATCACTGAAGTGATCTGTCCATAGTCTGAAGGGGAGAAGTAGACCCAGAGAAGACTGATGGGTACCCTCGCAAGGAAACATGGGCCCATCATTAGTTTTGCAGCCGAAAGAATTAACCGAATGCTCCAGAATGTAAATAGGCAAAGAGAACAGTGATAAACATTTAATACATTTGATAACCATAATGATAAAGTTCACATAGTATAGTGCATGTCGCACAGAGGCGTTTATTTCCCATTTGGATACTACAATTACTATTTCTCTTTACGCTAAAGAAAATGCAAATAGACAAGTTTCAAACATAGAATTCTAGAACAAAGAGCTTAGAGTAAATCCTTTAATCAAGTTTATATTATGGAACATTTACACACAGTGGAATCTTATGACTGTAACAATTCCTGTACAAGTATAAGTAATGTGAATTGATTTTAGAGTAACAATCCAATTACTAAAATTTACATAGTAGAAAGAAAACCTTCCCATACCCATAGGAGATGGATTACGACTTTACATCGTATAGCTCAAGGGTGCAATTAATTCATAGTAAAGGATCATATGCGTAACTTCTTTCAAGAGCTGTTAGTTCGAGGACTCTTTCCAATTCTCCTCTTTATGAACCCAGAAGACCCATCACATAATACAACAAGAATATTAAATATATGTCGAGTATCCTTGAAATGAATTAAATCATAGTAAGACCCGAGATGTATACTCTTAGAATTTTAGATTTGATAGTTCAGAAGTTCAGAGATAGATACAAAATTGTGTTACCTACGACAGTGCTATATAAAAACTCAAAAGAAACAAAATTGTAAACATCCACCTCGCAAGTAAACTACGCAACACAAACAAAATGAAACCACTTTCTTACCGCAGGGGATGGTCTTGCAAATAGAAATATCTAGATAGGGTATGGAGGGTATCTCATTTACTATTTATATCACACTGAAGAAACCTAGATTCACTACTTAGAATATAGATGTAAGAAATCCACAATTTCATATAGACAGGTAATGAAATGGACAATGAAATATATCAAATCTTTAAACCCATGAAAGACTGAAGCCATGAATTTAACCTCTATCAAGTTTGCTCAGAGATTCAATCACACAATACGAGAAACTGAAGATACAGAGAAATAAAGTGGAGCAACGACAAACCTTAAGCATTGAAGGGAACTCGACAAATCAATACGACTTTAACTCATACCTGAGAAAGTCAAAACCAGTAGAGACAAGAGGAATAGATGGTGATTAGTGCATGCTACAATATTCTATAATCACAGAGAGTTCAAAGTAAAATAACTGAGAGTTTGCTTACCTTGCACAGGGCACTATTGATCAAAATCTGGACCAGGGGTCAAAATTTAGCTCAAAAATCAACATTCTCAGAATTGCCTCAAAATGAACGAGAGAGTAGCCCTCATCGTCACGAACCCAACGCAACTCGGTTCGTCTCAAACGGACATCGGGAGCGAGAGATATTGCAATCTGTTCGAATCGTCAAACAGGTAAAAAAAGGGACGATGACTGTGCAGTCCGTACAGTCCGTACGGATGCTGATGTGGCATGTCCGTATGATGAAGTGGCAGAGATGAATGGCAGAGGTACAACCACTAATGTGGAATTCATTTATTGGCTGACAGTTGGGAGAATGTTGTTGCGACACGTGGCAGTTATTGGGCAAATGGCGTGGTGCCACGTGGCCCAGTCATGGGCTGCCACGTGGCACCGTTGTATTGGTTGTTGTTCAAAATTTTGTGGAGTCGACCGGACTCGAACCTTGGACCTCCACCATCGAGCGCTTTGGCAATGGCCGCCCAACCGGCGCGCCATGCGTTGATTCTTATTACATATGCGGGTTTATTTTTATTTGAATTAAACCTATTGTAATTTGGCGCGGGGGTCGGGCTGGGGCTTAGCCCCAACCCACGGTTTCGGTGGTCATACATGTGCCCGGTGGTTATACATACGCGTGCGCATATTTCATTCATCCCTTGGTTTCGAACCATACCATATGACCATTGTATGCACGGGGAGCGCGCGATTTGTTTTAGCCCGCGGTTTTATATGCTATTACCATATGACCCTATACGGAGGCACATTTCAAACGGATTTTTGGCGCGTGGTCACATGTGTTTTCACATAGGACCACCGGCGCACCCGATCGTTAATTGGGCTTGGCCCCTTTAGTAGGCGTGCGAGGTCATATGGACCTTGTGACCGTAGTCTTGACGGTTGGGAGGGCAAAAATTCGTTAACCATTCGACAGTTTGATCGTTCTTGCGGTTCTGCGCGGTGCTGGGTTTAAGCACGTGTTTTGGAGCATGTTCTAGGTTCAAGCACACAGAGGTGCGTTTTGGCGAACCAGAGACAACAAGCTTGAAGGAAGAGAATGGCAGGAGGCCTATCTTCTTCATCTTTTGGCCGATTGAGGTGCCGTAAAAGCCCAGCTAGGGGTTTTTGGACGTTTTGAATCCATTGGCACTATTTTCAAAGCCATTTGAAGACTTATTTTGTAGGTTTTTAATCATTGAAGTTTCAGGAAGCTCCAGGGAGCTTTAAGCCCTCATTGTTTGAGGTCATGCTCAGATGAGCACATGTCTATTTTTTGTGATTGAATAATCATTTTTGGCTAATTAATATGCTCTGAAAATTTTGGGATAGGTTTCAGATCCATTTGAGGACTTTTACAGGTGTTTTTTTCCATAGAGAAGCTCATGGAAGCTTAAGGCCACATGTAGAAGAGGTCATGCCTGGATGAGCCATGATCCGTTTTCAGAGTTCTATTAGTCATTTTTGGGGTTTTTATGTATTCTGATCCCAATGGTATAGTCTATTTTTCCATTGGAGTTGAGCAACATCTTGTAAAAGAAATTTTGACAAATTAATCCCAGAGAGCCAAGTCCATTGATGGAGGCTCAAGGAGATGTAGCCCGGAGGGGGATGAACTCCTTTATCATGTTGTGATTGTTCTGAGTTTGATGGTTTATCTGCTGCAAGTTAAGTTGCTGTGTATTTATTGAAAGTGCATATTTAACCATTTAAAATAATATATCCTCACACATAAGCATTCACAAGAAGATACATAAATTTGGCACATAATTTATCTTGCATATTTTAACACATGGAGCAAGGTGGACTGTAAAGTTTATTTTAATGAAGTAGAGGGTGCTTGCATAGCATAACAAGTCAGCCTTCTATTTTCAGATCAACTGTCCAACAGGTAGATGCCTCCTATTTTTCTTTCTTCCCAGGTTGAGCCCAACTCCAATATTCTGGCCATGCTTACTGAGTTGAACATTGCAGGGTTGTTTTTCTAAAAAGAGATATTATTATTGGGTGGTTTCTACATCAAGTGTAATTATTTCAATGCAATTATTATTATTGGGTGGTTTCTACATCCTATTATGAGGGAGATGTGTAATTCCTTCAATGCCGAATATGGATTTAACACTTGTTATTTAAAAAAATATTGCTAACAAGTCACACACACATATATATATAAAGAACTAGGGTAGAATTAAGATGAATCTATGTTGATATAAGAAAATTTTAATAAATATATAATTAAATGTAAGACAAACAATTTAGTAGGAAATATAAGAAATGTAATAACAACCCTCATATCATACATTTCTTCCATGGTTGGATTACACTAGTAATATTAAAATCTATTTAAAAACAGCCATAAAACTATCACTTGACCTATTCATTAAATAATGTATTAAAAAAATCATACATTTTTAAATCTAAAAATACATAATCTTAAATAATTTAAACCAACACAAATATTTATCTAAAATTGGCTAACAAATTTATTCATAAATCCAACTAACAAATTTGAAAATATATATTTACACATTTAAATGTTTACAATTTAACATATTTGAAATCAATCAAAATAAAATATTTAAGCATGTACATGAATTGAACATAGTAAAAAAATTAAATATTTAAATAATCCTATCCACATAATTAAAAATCCTATAAGGCAACAAGTTCTTGAGATGTGTGTAAGGAAAAAAGAAGAACTATAATTATTTAATGAGAACACTATAAATAAACAATAAAATCTATGAATAGTAGAGATAATAAGATATTGGCTAGCTTTATTCATATGGTTAAGGCCCCCTTTATAGTTTACAAACGGTCATTTAAACTAGTTAAAAGAAATAATAAATTAAGTATAAGTAATTTAAAGGTTAGAAGAGAGTATAAATAATGTTAGGGAATTAATTTTCTTTCACTTAGGTAGAATAATATATTTTCTATGTAATAAAGGGAAATATTAATAAGGTCTAGTAATAAGGAAGAATAAGGCAAATGTAAGAAGATCTAATAGAAGCTTCTGCTTCTAGAAGATCTTACTCTAGATTGTTCTTTTGGTAGATAGATTTAGTATAAATAAGAGTCAAGGGCATGTGAAGTCTTGTCGTGAGAATCATTGTAATGGAGCGTTGTTTTGCTGGAGGTTTCCCCCTTGAAGAGGCAAGTGAACATTGTTTCCTATCAATAAAGATATTATTTTGGTGTTGTGGTTTCATATACTATGTTCTTCCATTGTTATTCTTTGCAGTATTTCTTCTTTTCTACTATTATAATAGATATGGTACCTTACAAATAATACAAACGCACACAGCTCAAATGCTAAAATAAATGATAAATAATGCAATGCCCATATCTCAAGGGATGAAATATGCAACTAGTTTAGAAAAAAACACTAGATTTCTTTCAAACTAGGTGTGCTTTTCTAGAGGAGCATGCTAAGTGACAGGGAACCGATGTTCCTTTTCAATTCCTCCTAGTGTAGCTTGAAAATGTATTTTCTTTTTTCCTAATTTAGATGTGGATTTAAAGTAAGGAAAAAAGCTAGAAGAAATTGTCATCCATGCTAAGTGATGATCTACAAGAAGATGTGGAGTTCGAGGGATTTTGATGGCACTCGTGGAGACCGAGTGTCCATTATGGTGATTATCTATCCATTGGACACTACATGTGGTAGTCAATATTGCAATGATTATGAACCCAGGGTCATGGTGATGTGATCGAAGATGGATATTCCATATACAAAGTTAAAAATTCAACAAGGGGATAAACTTTAGTCTAGAGATGAAGTGAAAATATGAAGGGAGTTGAATAGTCGAGATTCCAATGATAGACAACATGTGTAGACTAAATAAATGATGGATTTTACAGAATTCTACGGAAGTTGGTGGCATGTGATTTGTATAATGTAAGGGGTGAGTTGGATCCTTAAAAATTAGAGGGAAGAACTATAGGAACTCTACATGGCCCCTGAAGCTAGATAGAAACACTGAAATACATCATTGTTATTACAGAGGTATTTCTTTTAGGTTTTTCAAATCATGATGTGTCACAAGTAAATTAGTATTTTTGTACTTTGAGGTTGTGAATCTATGCATCAAAACCCATACAAGTTTCCAAAAGTGTTGATTCAAGAGCTTGTCCAATGACAACATTAAATAGCTACTCTAGGCTACAACATGTTTTTAAAAAATCCCTTTTATCACAACAAGTAGTAGTGAGTGATACTAGCTAAGAGGTGCACATAACCTTTTTTCTTACTGTCGATATTTCATTATCGATGAAACTACTAATATTTTCATAGGTCATTGAAAGAATTCAATGTCTACATGTGCATCGATGTGTTGCAGTGTTACTAGTGATGTGAATCAATGCCAAGGGAGGACACATATCAAGATAATGTGTATATCAAGAACTGTACTAAAATCGATGACTAGAAATGTGTTATGGAATGGACACGGGAACTTTTGTATAGTTTTCATAATATTTGCAGTCATTTGGGTCATGCCTAGTTTTCATGGGCATTGTTGTGATGTGGTCTCTGCAAAGCGAAGTGGTGTAATGTTACCTATATAATTGTGGTTGGGAATGAATAGAAGTTCTATAGTGTGAAAAGATGCATCCCAAAGCTAATGAGAAAATTTTTCTTACTAAACTGTAGGGTGAAAAAGTGTATTGGAGACCTATTGTTTCTCATGAATCCAACAAGATATGACAATATGGTTGTGTAAAGAAAGATATGCTAGAGTGGCTAGAGATAATACTGGGGTATTTTTTAAGAGCACTGGGGAAAGGAGGGAATTTGGACTAGAGAGGCAAAGAGAAGAAAAGGTGATTTGAGGCATGGGGATAATAGAGGATATAGGGGTCTTCATTAGTGGGTGTGATGCAAATAAAAATTAGGATGGGGTAAGATAGGTTGTTAAGGCTAGCGATTTTGAATGAACATATTAAAGTGAGGTTATTATAGGGTAGAAAGATGAGATAACTACATGGTATAGAAGAGAGATAAGGAAACTTGATGGGATTGTTGGATGCAAGGTGCAATCCAGAGAGAAAGGCATTTGGTGCAAGCTGACTTGTTGAGTCACAAAATTATGTGGCAGAGTTATTGTAGTAGAGGTGTGTTCATAGGTTTTTCTATCTGTATATATTTGATAGTTATTATGGAAAGCACCACATAAAATGTCTCTTTCTTGTATATATGGTATTCTTAAGAGTAAATAAAAATATTCAATGGGAGAGATCTCAAATTCAACAGTGTGTTGCAAAGGCCCTATGGAAAAATCCACTGCACGATAGTTATTAATCAAAGGATGAGGGTCATCCTATTGTACCCAACCCAGATGATAAGGAATTGCATGAGGGGTGGTTGGAAACTAAATACGAGCTACAAAGTTATGGGAAATGATATTCTTTTGAATACCATTGTCAAGGATTACGATGGAAAGTTGGTCTTGTATTTGAAAATTATGATCAAATGGGAGACCTAGAGAGGGGGAATAAAGTTCATTAGACATTAAGAATAGTGATGGATTTGATGTAGTAGGTTTTGAAAGAGACATTATTTTTGGTTGGAGAGAAGGTTCATAAGATTGGTGTGCCTCGGGATAATCAAGGCTTGCTAATCTCTACATAGGGTTTTGGATGCAACTTGTCACTATAAGAATATGCACTCTACAACAATATAGTTTGGAGTCTTATGATAGTGAAACTAGTGCGGGGGATGAGAGGAGGTGGTGTCTATATTATTTTTGTCAGCAGGGTGTGTTGCATAAGGATAAAAAGGATTCAAAGAAGGAATAAGGTTATAGTTTGGGTTAGGGTTAGGTAACTAACATGGTAACTAGGATAAAATTTGACAAATACCTAGGTAACTAGCATTGTGGACATGTGAGTCCTTACTCTTGAGATTTAATCTCCCTAGAATGTTTCTTAATCTAAGAAACCATTGATACTATTCCTAGATTGTGAACATACGGGCATGTGTGGGACCTTACAATTATTTAAACTTCCTAAGTGATTTACTCTTAAAGTTTCAAACTATCATAATAATGTGCACATGTGGGCTTGTATGGGCCCTTATAAATATTTGAGATTATGTTTCAAAAACAAGCTAAGAGGTATTGGCCTCTCCTGAATATGGTTGATTTTAAATGGAGGTGAAGGTTTCTTCAAGAAATCTATTTTTCTGATTTCTAAGGTCACTAGGGTGTGAGGAAAGAGCATACTCCAAGATTGTCCAAATAACCTTTTAGTCACAAATTATTGTGATGTTTTGTAAAAGGAAAGATCTTAATGAAATTCAAATGTTAAACTTTTAGCTATCCATGTGGAAACCAAGAAAATCAAAAGATATTATGGTTCTTTTTAATTGATCCAGGTGGATATCAGTAGCCACCCACCTATTCCACTAGCTCAAAAAACAGTTTTCCACCTCGGTAGTTTTTTGGCAGTTTTTCGGTAGTTTCCGCATCTACATGAGTTTATTTATGCATAGTCGTGAAGACCATGAACTGTATGAATTTGGAGATGTTTTGGCCTGCGCGGATGTGCACATGCTATCTTTGTTGGAAGTGCGCACAAATTTATGGGTTTTATGCATAGTTTTGGTCATCTTGCTAGAGTTGATTCTGTAAATGTTGGGAGTATGTTGTATTTGTGTTGGTTGTTTCTTCATCTATTGTTTGTATTTGTATGAGAAATTTTTTGGTGATAACACCTAGTG
The DNA here is from genome assembly GCA_010110895.2 of Picea sitchensis. Taxonomy (NCBI): domain Eukaryota; kingdom Viridiplantae; phylum Streptophyta; class Pinopsida; order Pinales; family Pinaceae; genus Picea; species Picea sitchensis. The sequence continues at coordinate 274,171 of SNQJ01S0028316.1, forward strand.
TCTCGAAGTTTCAGGAGGTTGAAAACAATCTTATAGCCTGAGAGGCTATTCTCCATGCCCTCAAAGAAAATTTGGTCAAAATTGAACACTGTCAAAAACTTGCTCCAAAATTTTATGGTCCTTAAATACAATTCTCAAATGAGTGGGATCGGTGGCCTACCAGTTATCTCTTCCCAGTCATTCTAAGCTCCATCATGTTTTTCATGTCTCATGCTTAAATCGGGTGATTGGAAGTAAGTGCCAAACTCAAACCAGTCTCTATGAGTTGGATGAAGAAGGTTCCATCTAGTTGCATCCCCTAGCAGTATTGGACCAACGCGAGCATCGTCTCTGTTAGTTCACCATTAAGGAAGTGTTAGTATTGTGAAAATATACTAACATATAAGCGCATATACGGAAGCCAACTTCCGTATATGCGTATTTACAGAACACTTCTATATATGTGCATTGACAAAATTTGGAAACAATATATGCGCATATGCGAAGGAAAACTTTAGTAAATGCACATTTACGGAAGGGTTCTTTCGTAAATGCGCATATACGGAAAATAGCTTCCATGTATGCACATTCAGTATATGTGCATATAAAAAAACATGCATATACAGAAACCAACTTCCATAAATGGCCATAAACAAAATTTGGCTTTCGTATAAGCACACATATACAGAAGCCAACTTTCATAAATGCGCATTTATGGAAATTGATTTTGGTATATGTACGCTTCCCTATATGCACATATACTAAATATAACTTCCACAAATGCGCATTTATGAAATTCAACTTCTATATATGTGTATTTGTGGGAGTTGGCTTCCGTATATGAGTGCATATATGGAAGTCAACCAACTTCGGTATATGCACATTTACGGAGCACTTATGTATACGCGTATATACGGAAGCCAACTTCTGTAACGTCCGTATATGAGAATTTATAGAAGCACACTTCTATAAATGTGCATTTATGAAATTTGACTTCTGTATATGCGCATATACGGAAGCGCACATATACAGAAGCCAACTTCCATATATGCGCAATTATGGAATTTGGCTTCCGTATATGCACGCTTCCGTATACATGCATATATGTAAGCCAACTTCCATATATGGGCATTTACGGAAGCACACATATACATAAACCAAATTTTGTAAATGCACATATACGGAAGGTTGTTTTTGTAAATGCACATACATGGAAGTTGGCTTCCGTATATGCACATTTACAGAAGGTGGATTTCATAAATGTGTGCATATACGGAAGCCAATTTCCGTAAATGTGCATTTACCGAAATACACTTCCGTATATGCGCATATACTAAATAAAACTTCCATAAATGCACATATATGGAATTTGGCTTCCATATATGCACACATTTACTAAAGTTGGCTTTCGTAAATACGCATATACAGAGATACACTTTCGTATATGCGCACTTTTCTATATGTGCACTTTCGTATATTCACAAATACTATCTAAAACTTGCATATAAGCACATATACAGAAGGAAACTTCTGTATATGCACATTTACGGAGAACTTCCATAAACGTGCATATACATAAGTCAACATTTATAGAAGCATGCTTTTGTAAATTCGCATTTACGGAAGTTGGATTTTGTATATGCGCATATACGGAAGTGCGCATATACACAAGCCAACTTCCATATGTGCACATTTACGGAAGTTGTCTTTCGTATATGCACGCTTTCATATATGTGCATATACATAAGTCAACTTCCATATATGTGCATTTAAGAAAGTTGGCTTCCGTAAATGCGCACTTCCAAGTTCCATATATGCACATTTACAAAAGGTTGCTTCTATAAATGCACATATACGAAAGTTGGCTTCCATATATGCCACATTCTATAAATACACATATGCCTATAATCATTTAAGAACATAGATATAATCAAGATACTAACCTCTTCCATGAAGCTTTCATGGCTAGTGGCCTCCATCGAGCCATAATAAGTCTTCATGCAGCTCAAGCATCTTTGAGGGTCACATCAGCCACGATGGGAAAGCCTAGTCTATCCATGTGGCCCCTCTTAGCCAAATTATGTTGCAAGAATTGAAGGCCTAATCCCTTCCCTAACATCACTTGAAGATCCCTCCTGGTGGGATAAATCTATGAATGTGTTATTTTGCACCACGCTACAGGTCAAGGTGGATATGGATGATTGTATCTAGCTAATTATGTTTTCTGCTATAGGAGGATGCTAGGAAAGTGGGTCAAGCATCCACCTAAGACAACGAGGACACTTGACCTAGCATCCTAAGTGGAGGAAACCTTCACCTCCCTTTAAAATCAACCATATTCAGGAGAGGACAATACCTCTTAGGTTTTTTTTGAAACATAATCTCAAATACTTATAAGGGCCCATACATGCCAACATGTGCACAATATTATGATAGTTTCAAATTTTTAGATTAAATCACTTAGGAAGTTTAAAGAATTGTAAGGTCCCACACATGCCCACATGTTCACAATCCAAGAATAGTTTCAATGGTTTCTTAGATTAAGAAACATTCAAGGGAAATTAAATCTCAATCGCAAGGACTCACATGTCCACAATGCTAGTTACCTAGGTATTTGTCAAATTTTATCCTAGTTACCATGCTAGTTACCTAACCCTAACCCAAACTACAACCTTATCCCTTCTTTGAATCCTTGTTATCCTTATGCAACACACCCTGCTGACAAAAATAATATAGACACCACCTTCTCTCATCCCCCACACTGGTTCCACTATCATAAGACTCCAAACTATATTGTTGTAGAGTGCATATTCTTATAGTGAAAAGTTGCATCCAAAACCCTATGTAGAGATGAGCAAGACTTGATTATCCCGAGGCACACAAATCTTATGAACCTTCTCTCCAACCAAAAATAATATCTCTTTCGAAACCTACTACATCAAATCCATCACTATTCTTAATATCTAATGAACTTTATTCCCCCTCTCCAGGTCTCCCATTTGATCATAATTTCCAAATACAAGGCCAACTTTCCATCATAAACCTTCACAATGGTATTCAAAAGAATATCATTTCCCATAACTTTGTAGCTCGTATTTAGTTTCCAACCAACCCTCACACCTTTCCTTATCATCTAGGCAGGGTACAATAGGATGAACCTCATCCTTTGATTAATAACTATCGTGCAGTGGAATTTTCCATAGGGCCTTTGCAACACACTGTTGAATTTGAGATCTATCCCCTTGACTATTTTTATTTACTCTTAAGAATACCATATGAACAAGAAAGAGACATTTTATGTGATGCTTTCCATAATAACTATCAAATATATACAAATAGAAAAACCTATGAACACACCTCTACTACAATACCTCTTCCACATAATGGTGTGACTCAACAAGTCAGCTTGCACCAAATTCCTTTCTCTCTGCATTGCGCCTCACATCCAATACTCCCATCAAGTTGTCTCATCTCTCTTCTATACCATGTATTTATCTCATCTTTCTAACCTAGAATAACCTCACTGTAAATGTGTTGAACCTGCACAGAATAGATCTAGCTAGAAAATACCACACACATTTGTAGAGAGAAATTGAGAAACAAGAAGCAAGAGAGAAAGAATGGAAGAATTCTCATTAACTGTATTCCACACTCAAAGAGTGAATAATTTACAATAGATATAGGATACATGAGTAACTAATAAGCCATAGTGGTGGTATAGAGTGATCTAGACACATGCCAACAATTATGGGAGTGAACTTCCACCTAGTATAGTCTCTCAGGCAGTTACGGGAGTGACCTGCCACCTAGCTGAGTTAACTAGTCAACCAGTCTTCAATTAACCGACTAAACAAAGTGTAGTGAGGAGTAGATCAAGGAATCAAGAGTAATGTGTTGGTCTGGTGATGATCCCAAGGAAAGTGTGCGTTATCATGGTGATGATCCCAATATTGCATGGTGACAAAACCAATGCAACATCTAGACTCAACTCAACTAGTCAAACTGAAGTGAAAACTGAAAGAGAATATTCTCCAGGTGGAATATTATCCCCTGAAATATAGGAGACTAGATAATGACTAATTATGACTAGTAAACCATCAAAAACCTTAGGAAAAATAAATCCTAGGTGTGTGTGAAGTAACTCCAACACTCACTTTACTACGTTCATTCAAAATCCCTAGCCTTACCAACCTATCTTACCCCATCCTTATTTTTATTTGCATCACACACACTAATGAAGACCCTTATCTCCTCTATTATCCCCATGCCTCAAATTATCTTTTCTTCTCTTTCCCTCTCTACACCTTATGCTCTCCTTTCCCTAGTTCTCTAAAAAAATACCCAGTATTATCTCTATCCACTCTAGGAAATCTTTCTTTACACAACCATCTTATCATATCTTGTTGGATTCATGAGAAACAATAGTTCCCAATACACGTTTGCACCCTACAGTTTAGTAAGAAACGTTTTCTCATTAGCTTTGGGATGCATCTCTTCACACTATAGAACTTCTATTCATTTCCAACCACAAGTATATAGGTAATATTACACCACTTCGCTTTGCAGAGACCACATCACAACAATGCTTGTGAAAACTAGACATGACCCTAATGAATGCAAATATTATAAAAACTCTACAAACCTTCTCGCATCCATTCCATAACACATTTCTAGTCATTAAGTTTAGAACAGTGCCTTATATACACATTATCTTGCTATGTGTCCTCCCTTGACATTGATTCACATCACTAATAACACCGTGACACATCGATGCAGATGTAGACATTAATTTTTTTCAATCACCTATGAAAATATTAGTAGTTGCATCCATAATGACGTATTTATAGTAAGAAAAAAGGTTCTGTGCACCTCTTATCTAGCATCACTCACTACTACTTGTCGTGATAAAAGGGATTTTTTTTTAAACATGTTGTAGCCCAGATTTTTTTTTTATATTGTCATTGGATGAGCCCTTGAATCAACACTTTGGGAAACTTGTATGGGTTTTTATGCATAGATTCACAACCTTCTAAGTACAAAAATACTAATTTACTTGATGACACATCATGATTTGAAAAACCTAAAAGCCATACCTCTATAATAACAATGATGTGTTTCAATGTTTCTATCTAGCTTCAGGGGCCATGTAGAGTTCCTATAGTTCTTCCCTCTAATTTTGAAGGATCTAACTCACCCCTTACATTATACAAATCACATGCCACCAACTTCTGTAGACTTCTGTAAAATCCATCATTTATTTAGTCTACACATGTTGTATATCATTGGAATCTCAATTGTTCAACTCCCTTCATATTTTCACTTTATCTTTGGACTAAAGTTTATCTCCGTGTTGAATTTTAGACTTTGTATATGGAAGATCCATCTTCTAGCACATCACCATGACCCTGGGTTCATAATCATTCCAACATTGACTACCACATGTAGTGTCCAATGGATAGATCATCACCATAATGGACACTCAGTCTCTACTAGTGGCATCAAAATCCCTCCAACTCCACATCTTCTTGTAGATCACCACTTAGCATGGATGACAATTTCTTCTAGCTTTTTTCCTCACTTTAATGCCACTCCTAAATTAGGAAAAAAGAAAATACATTTTCAAGCTCCACTAGGAGGAATTGATAAGAAACATGGGTTCCCTGTCACTTAGCATGCTCCTCCAGAAAAGCACACCAAGTTTGAAAAATATCTAGTGATTTTTTTCAAACTAGTTGCATATTTCATCCCTTGAGATATGTGCATTACATTATTTATCATTTCTTTCAGCATTTGAGTTGTAGGTACCATATCTATTATAATAGCAGAAAAACAGAAATACTGCAAAGAATAACAATGGAACAACAGAGTATATGAAACCACAACACCAAAATAATATCTTTATTGATAGGAAACAATGTCACTTGCCTCTTCCAGGGGGAAACCTCTAGGACAAGAACTCTCCATTATAATGATTCTCAAGACAAGACTTGTCATGCCCTTGACTCCTATTTATACAAAATTTATCTACCAAAAGAACAATCTAGAGGAAGATCTTCTGGAAGCGAAAACTTCTATTAAGTCTTCTTACATTTGACTTATTTTTCCTTATTACTAAGCCTTATTAATATTGGCCTTTATTACATAGAAAATATTATTCTACCTAAATGAAAGGAGATTAAGTCCTTAACATTATTTATACTTTCTTCTAGCCTTTAGACTAGTTATACTTAATTTATTATTTCTTTTACCTAGTTTAAATGGCCCTTTGTAAACTATAATGGTGCCTTTAACCATATGAATAAAGCTAGGCAATATCTTATGATCTATTCTATTTATAGATTTTATGTTTATTTATAGGGTTATCATTAAATAATTAGAGTTTTCCTTTTTCCTTTACACACATTTCAGGAAGGGCGTGTCTTATCAGTTTTTTTTTTAATTGTGGATAGGATTATTTAAATATTTAATTTTACTATGTTCAATTCATTCATGTACATGTTTAAATATTTTATTTTGATTGATTTCAAATATGTTAAAATGTATACATTTAGATGTGTAAATATATATTTCTTCTATAGGTTTTTTAATGAATAAATTTGTTAGTTGAATAAATCCAATTTTAGATAAATATTTGTGTTGGTTTAAATTATTTAAGATTGTGTATTTTTAGATTTAGAAATGTATGATTTTTTTAATACACTATTTAATAAATAGGTCATTAATAAAAGTGATAACTTTATGGTTGCTTTTAAATGGCTTTTAATATTCTTAGTGTAGTCTAACCATGGAAGAAATGTATGATATGCATGTTGTTATTACATTTCTTATATTTCCTACTAAATTGTTTGTCTTATATTTGGTTACATATTTATTAAAATTTTCTTACATAGATTCATCTTAATTCCAGATTTAATTTTAAATGTATGATAGATCTCGAATTAGTTCCATATGTATGTGTTATCAATAGTTTTTTAAATAACAAGTATTTACTCCATATTCATCATTGAAGGAATTACACATGATGTAGAAACCACCCAATAATAATATCTTTTTTTGAGATTAGAAAAATAATATAAACTTAGTTTCATTTTAATTTTCAAATTAATTATAACTAGAAATATCAAATATTTTGTAAACATTCCCATATTTTTTTATAATTTTTTTTGTTTTTTACATGGAGATGTAATGCATTAAAGTTGGATTCCTTCACCAAAGCGACTCAACAAACATCTACTATCAACTCTTAAAATTAGTTTAATAATTAATTTTTATAACTTCTTCACCATCTTATAACAAATAATAATAACAAAACATTTACATCCATCCCAATGGAAAAAGTAGTGCAAATAAACCCTTATCCGGAGGATTAATGGTTCGTGTGAGAATCATAGTTGCACAATTCACACAGACGACGAGGAGAAACACTAGATGAATGGTTCGTGTGAGAATACACTCACAAAAAACTCGTTAATTATCCCACAGACGACGAGGAGAAACACAAAACATTGAGACGTGTTAAGGAGTTCTGAAATCTGCAGTGATATCCCCTCTTCCATCCTATCTGCGTCTCACGGTCAGCGTTAACGTTATGCTCTGAAATGGCACATCAAAAAAAAGGGAGAAGAAATATGACCGATCAATAGGCTTTTATTATAATCATGAAGCGCTAAAATGGAATTTCAAATTACATTCAATTGTCAACCATTTCGTTCATTTAAAATCCTATGAAAATCCTACACTTCCAGCATTTATCAAACATAGGCACAGTGTGGCGTGTGTAAAATTCTTCGGCCTCGTTCAGCATGTGTGCTCTAACTTAGTTAGTCAACCAACAAAATGATAAATGTGATAAAAATGGCATAATATACAATTGTAACATGATGGAGGCTTACAAGGTAGAGAAATTAATGAAATAGGCTTACCTTAACATATTTCCTATCAGTGTAGCCATTCAAGATGGAGAACTCATTGTTGAACATAATAGCATCCAACAAACTCTCATTGGTCAAGCCTTTCATGTCATAGGCTTGAGATCTTCTCCACAGGCTCTTGCTGTGGATGTTGACAGGGTTGGAAATGGAAAGTGCTCTGGTTGTATCACTGATTGCCAAGCCTGGGTTTTTTTGGAAGGAGATGGCAGTGTGCTCTGTTACTGTAAATAACCACTCTTTCCTTCCTAGTCTTCAAGGGGCACAAGGCTAAGGCCTATGTGTACTTAGTCACAGCTCCTTTGAGGTCCCCAACCGAGAATTGTGTCTTCCCTTCCAGTTTTAGCACCATAGTTGCTGCTCTTTTTACATGCAGATCGTCTTTTGACATCCTTGAGTTTCATGTAGAGACCAGCATTGCAGCTGATTTTCCCATTCCTCTGCCTTCCTGTTCAATCAAGGCGTGTCCAGAGCTCCCCAGCTGAATCATAAGTGATAGTATGGTTGCGTTTCTCTGTGCTCTTTTCTTGGCATCAAAACAGACGGGAGTGGAGATTTTGAAAAAAATTGAAATGGAGGATTGAAGGCACGAATAACGTTAAATCAAGGATGTTGTCGGACGGAAGAATTTGGCGCCACGTCATGCCAGCGTAAGGGTCAACCGAAAGGGATCGCCGGGAAATGTGACATCGCGGTTTCCAGGAAAACTTGACCGCTGGGATGGGATGGGGCAGGAGCTATGACAGTATTTTCGGCGGGATGGCGTACACGTAAAACAATAGCTACTAGAAAGCGATCTGCCGAACTAAGGATACTCGGGAGGGAAGATTGCTGTTGAGTTAGCTTATTTCCATTAAAACACAATGCATCAGAGTACTTTCAAAGATAAGTTCAAAAGTAATTCAAAAAATAATGGAATATTTGCCCAAAACCATTTATAAGTATTATAAACTTAATAGTGTTGCATTTCAAATATGCTGCTATATACCCCCCGATCGGGGTGAACAGCTGGCCAATAGGACAAACCGTGGCAGGCTCACAGCACGCCACCCTTCCGACAGTTAATAACCATCATGATCCACCGCCAAGCTCTATCAATAGTTGTGGTGATCACTTGTGAGAGTTTAATGATGCAGAGAGCCAGTCATGATAGACTGTCAGCGCCCGGGACGGAAGGTTTGTTTAAGGGACCAAGGCACCATGGGGAAACGTGGTCTGCGTTCTGAAACAGCCAAGGGGAAGCAGGTACAGCAGGAACAGCTACCACAGAAACGAGGAAGGAAAACAAACCAGGAGCATTTGGAAAATCTGGTAGTCAACTACATTCTG
>SNQJ01S0028317.1:0-13383 GCA_010110895.2 Picea sitchensis
GAAGAGAAATATTGCATTTGGAGCGGTAGCTCAATAGGAGGAAGCCCCCTCGAAGAGGCAAGTGAACAGGAGAGGATCCCTTCCATAATAGGATCCATTGTATGGTGTTGCCCTACCTTAAGGGTTTGAAAATAATAAAGTGTGGTTTCTTCTATCTTACTTTGTGGATCTATTGTGTATTCAGTATTTGTGGTGATTATATCTTCAGATATGGTATTGGTTCTTAACATGACTCGATAGCTAAAATCATGGGATGTGGAAAAGTTAAGTTGCTGTTGAAAGATGGAAGGATTAGAAATCTTCCTGGGGTTCTGCACATTCCAAATCTATCAATGAGTCTAATATCTGTAAGTAAGTTGGATGATGCGGGTGTGGATACTCTATTAGGAAAGGGAAATTGCAAGATGGTATGAGGAGCAATGGTGTTGATGAGGGGAGTTCATTGTGGAAATATGTACAAGTTGCTGGGAAGTACTTATACTAATGGGTGTAATAGTTATATTGTACCTGAATAGATTAATAAAGAATAGAGGATCTGTATTGTCCCTAGAAATAATCCCATTTCATGGCATCAAAGACTGGGACATATCAGAGAAAAGGGCCTTCGAACACTACACGATAAAGGTATGGTTGAAGGTATGTCTAATTGCAACCTGAATTTCGATTTTTGCGAACATTGCATATATGGTAAATAGAATTGAGTAAGATTCCTATATGATGCTACAAGAGCAAAGGGGGTCTTAGAGTTGATACATAGTGATGTATTTGGACTTGTCCCCATTCCATCACCAGGTAAATCTATGTATTATATTTCATTCATAGATTATTTCTCAAGGAAAACATGGATTTATTTTCTTAGGATTAAATATGAGGTATTTTGATAAATCAAAAGAGTTTAAGGATCTGGTAGAAAATCAGATAGAGAAGAAAATAAAGGTATTGAGGATGATAATGGTGGAGAATTCTACGGAAATGAATTTGAAGAATTTTGTAAGAAGTGCGGTATATAAAGGAAGAAGACTACTCCATATACACCTCAACAGAATGGAGATCCATAAAGGATGAACATGACATTGATGGAAAAATCAAGGAGCATGCTCAATGGTGCCAGGTTAGGACATGAATTCTAGGTAGAGGTAGTAGGTATTGCATGTTACCTGGTCAATCGATCACCCTCATCAACATTGGATGAAAAAACTCCATAAGAGGTATGGAATGGTAAGAAAGCATCTCTTGAACATCTCAAAGTGTTTGGTTGTGAAGCTTATGTACATGTTCCAAAGGAAAATAAGGGTATGTTGGATAATAAAGCTAAAAAGTGTATCTTTGTTAGTTATAAATATGATATAAAAGGATATAAAATATGGAACCTAGAAACTAAGAAGGTTGTCTACAGTCGAGATGTTGTTTTTAGAGAGGTTAAATATGTTCCCAAATAGGAAATCCCACTAAGGCAAGAAGAATATGAGAAAATAGCATTTGAGCTAGATGATGAAAAATATGAATCATCAGAAGAAGATGAATAATAATAAGAAGGACCTCATACTCCAAAATTGAGGAGATTAGTGAGGGAAAGAAGGAAACCATAAAGGTATAGTCCACTTGATTTTCATGCTAATTTTTCTTTATCTATCACTGATGATGATCCCATAACTGTCAGGGAAGCAATGAAATTAGAGGATAGTAAACTTTGGAAGAACGCCATGGTTGAAGAGATGGATTCCTTGGATAAGAATGAGGCTTGGGATATAGTTGAGTTTCCAAATGGAAGAAATCAAATTGAAAACAACTGGGTGTTTAATAATAAGTTGAATGCAGAAGGGAAAGTGGAGAAATACAAATCTCGATTAGTAGAAAAAGGGTATTCCTAGGTAGAGGGAATTGACTTTGGTGAACTTTTTTCTACGGTTTCCAAGTTAAGTTCTATTAGATTTATTTTATTTTTTGATGTTTCTTTTGATTTTGAAGTAGAACAAATAGATGTGTAGACAACATTTATACATGGGGATATGGAAGAAGAAATATACACGAAGAAACCAAAAGGATTTGCAATGAAGGGAAATAAAGAGTTGGTATGTAAGCTAAAAATGTCACTATATGGTATGAAGCAATCACCTAGGATGTGGTACCAAAAGTTTGATACATACATCCTTGGATTGAGATTTGTGAGAAGCAGGGCTGATCACTGTCTATATTCCAAGCAGGTTGGTAATCACTTCATTTATGTAGTGTTGTATGTTGATGACATGTTGATGGTAGGAAACAACATGGATGTTATCAAGGAGGTGAAATCACAACTATCCTTAAAATTTGACATGAAGGGTCTCAGGGATGCTAACTTCGTTATGGGAATGGAGATTAAAAGAGATTGAACAAATAAGAAACTCTGGTTGAATCAAAGAGAATATGTTGAGACAATATTGTAGATATTTAATATGCAGGGACATAAACCAGTCAAGGTTCTTGTTCTTGTATGTCTAAAGTTATCTGTAGGTCAGTGTCCCAAGACAGAAGAAGAGGAAGAGGACATCTCTTTAAAAGTTCTCATAATATCCAAGGAAAAAGTTCTCATACCCTCAACTCCTATTTATACTAAATATGTCTATCAAAAGAACCATCTAGAGGAAGATCCTTCTAGAAGTGGAAGCTTCTATTAGGTATTCTTACATTGGAATTATTCTTCCTTATTGCTAGGACTTGCTAATATTGACCTTTATTACATGGAAATATATTATTCTACCTACGTGAGGGGTTAGGTCCCTAACATGCCCTTTCTCTTAAAAACGACCTTGTCCTCAAGGCTTGATATGTGGAAATTGTTGCAGAAGGGTAGTTGGTTCCCAAGTGGCATCTGTTGGAGTTGTATATTTCCATTGGACTAACACTTCCTTGATGGTTCAATGACACAAATGATGCTCACGATGGTCCAAAACTGCTTGTGGATATATCCAAATGGATCCTTCTTCATCCAACTCGGGAAGGGTGGTTTGGGTTTGACACTTAGTTCCAATCACCTTCTTTAAGTAGAAAACATGAAAAATAGGATGGAGCTTATAATGACTGGGAAAAGATAACTGATAGGCCACCTTTCCTACACGCTTGAGAACCATATAAGGGCCATAAAATTTGGGCGCCAGTTTCTGACACGAGTCAGCCTTGAGGGAAATTTTCTTGTAAGGTTGCAGTCAAAGAAACACCTGATCCCTTTCTGAAAATTGATGTTTGGAGCGACCTTGATCTGCTTGTTGCTTCATGCGATTATGGGCCATGACCAAATTCTCTTTGAGGGTACGAAGAACATTCTCTCGAACTGTAAGCATTTTGTCAACCGCTTGGACCTTCGAGACACCTGACAAATATGAGAGAAATGAAGGTGGATTTTCTCCATATACCGCTTCAAAAGGAGTCATGTAGGTAGTTGTATGGTATGAAGTGTTGTACTACCATTCAACTAGTGGTAGCCATTGATCCCACTGATGTTGCCTTTCCGATGCAAAACACCTCAAATATGTTTCCAAACATTTGTTGACAACGTCAGTTTGGCCATCAATCTGGGGATGATAAGATGTGCTGAGATGCAATTAGGTGCCTTGTATCTTGAACAATTCTTGCCAAAAATTGGTGAAAGTTGGGTCGTGATCAGAAACAATAGAATGCGACATGCCATGAAGCTTGAAGACCTGATCAATGAAAAGTTGATCCATAGTGGATGTTGTAAATGGGTGTTGAAGAGCACATAAATGAGCATACTTAGAAAGATGATCAACTACCAACATAATGACTGATTTATTGCCCAATTTAGGTAAGCTGAAAATTAAATCCATAGAGATATCTCACCAAATAGCAGGTGGAATCGAAAGACGTTGGATTGTGCCCAGAGATTTGACTGTTTCTCCCTTGTTGCATTGGCACACATCACATTCAGCCACACAATTATGAACACCCTATTTCATACCATTCCAGAAAAAAGAACATCTGACCTGGTCATAGGTTTTGGTAAACCCAGAGTGGCCATTTGTGGGTGTAGCATGAAGCTCAAAAAGTACCGTGGATTTAAGTTTTGACTTTTTACTTAAATACAAATGAAATTTGTATCAAAGATCCTCATTGAGCCAAGAGTACCCTGGGGAAACTGGAGAATTGGACTACAATTGTTGTATCAGATGAAAAAATTTGGGATCGTGTAGCCATTCCTGGCGAACAACTTGGAGCCAATCTGGGACAATGAAGGAGAGAGAAAAAAAGGACCCTTCATANCCACATTGTCTTCGCCTTTCTTGTAAATGATCTCATAATCATATCCAAAGAGCTTAGTCACCCATTTTTGTTGCTTGGGGGAGGAAAGGCGTTGTTCCAGAAAATACTTAAGGATTTGATGATCTGTCTTAATTTGGAAGCATTTCCCCAATAGATAAGGGCGCCAAAGATCCACAACATGCAGAATAGCCAACATTTCCTTTTCATATATTAAGTTGCCCAAATTTCTCTCAGACAATTGTTTGTTGGTAAAGGCCAAAGGTCGACCCTCTTGCATAAGGAGAACGCTAATTCTTTTCCCGGAAGCATCACATTCCAGGACAAAGGTTTTTGTGAAATTAGGAAGGGCCAGGACTAGAGTGGCGCACATGGCCATATTCAAGGTTTGAAAAGCCTGAGCAACTGTTGAAGTCCAAGCGAAATAATTCTTTTTAAGGAGTGCAGCGAGAGGTGTTGCAATCTTTCCATAATTCTTAACAAACTTGCGATAATAACCTGTTAAACCTAGAAATCCCCGCAAGATTTTGAGAGTCTTTGGGTGAGTCCAATCTTGCATAGCTTCAATATGTTTAGGATCCACCCTAATGACGGCCTTTCCCACAAGATGACCCAAGTACTCTACTTCTGAGGCACCAAAATAAAATTTAGATTATTTGAGGAAAAGTTGGCGCTGAGAGAGTAGATGGAGAACTCAATCCACATGAGCAAGATGGTCTATCCAGGTTTTTCTATAGATGAGGATATCATCAAAGAAGACTAACACAAAATGACGGAGAAAAGGATGGAAGACATGATTCATGAGGCTTTGGAAAGTGGAGGGAGAATTACACAAGCCAAAGGGCATGAACAAAAACTCATAGTGTCCCTCATGAGTTCTAAAGGTAGTCTTAGGAATGTCTGCCTCTTTCATATGGATATGGTGGTAGCCCAAATAAAGATCAACTTTAGTAAAGAATTGCGTGTCACTCAATTCATCCAAGAGGTCATCAATGACAGGAATGGGAAATTTGTCTTTAATGGTGAGTTTTTTGAGGGGGCAGAAGTCAGGAAACATGCACCAATAGCCTTATTTATTAAGGACCATGACCACATGAGAATATTAGGGGCTCTTACTAGGGTGGATAACACCTACGTTGAGCAGTTCTTGAACCATTTTCTCAATTTCATTTTTTTGGGAAAAGGGGTGACGATAGGGACGAATATTGGGAGGAAGGATTCCTGGTACAAGTAGAATGGAATGATCATGAACACCATAGGAAGGAGGGAGTCCCTGGGGAGTGGAAAAAACCACTTGATGTTTAGAGAGGATGGATTGGAGGTCCTGCAACACAGAGGGTATCTCAATGGCTTGGATGGAATGGAGTTGGGCAATAATTGCATAATGACCTTTTTTGAGCATATTTTCCATGCAATGGGAACTAATGATCTTTGGGGAATCAACGGTGATGCCTTGGAACTTATATTGTTGGCCCTCCTGGTCGAATGGTCGAATTACATGGTTAATTCCTTAAAATCCATGAGAATGGGACCCAAATTCCTTAGCCATTTTGCACCCAACACAATTTCACAACTGTCCATGTCGATAGCAAACATATGAGATTTCAAATGGTAGTCACCAATTTGGAGACACAAATTTTCACAATGACCTCCACATTTCATGGACCCACCATTGGAAATCATGATTTGGAAATTATTGACTGCACGGATATAGAAATTAGTTTCTTTGGCAATGCGACGATGAATAAAATTATGGGTGCTTCCACTATCAACAAGAATGATGACCTTCCTATGCTTGATGTAACCAATTAGCTTGAGGGTTTGGGGAGAAGAGAAGCCAATGAGAGCATTTAGGGAAATGAGCGGTTCTACTTCGGGAGGGTCTGAGGGAGGGGTTATGTTAGTGTTTTCAGGTGACATAGACACAAGGGGAGCCTCAACATTCTCTTTTGAAACATCCTTCGAGATGGCCATAAAAATATTTTGTTCCTTACATTTATGTCCCATAAAATATTTGTCATCACAATTATAACAAAGTCCTTTGAGTTGGCGTTCAACCATTTCGGCCCTGGTCAATTTCTGGATCTTTAGTGGAGTAGAAGGAGGAGTGGGAGTGACTAGTTTAGTGTGAGGAATAAAGGAGGGTTTGCGGTTTTGAGAAGATAGAACCTGTTGTGCTTCCTTAGCTCTTTTAAAAACATCCACCCAACTCTGAGGCCGAGCCATGAGGACATGAGCACGAATCTCATCCTTGAGGCCACTGATAAAACATTCTCAGAAAAAAGCATCAGACATGCCCTCTGTCCGAAAATCTAGTCGCTCAAAAGCATCTATAAAGTCTTCCACTGTGCAAGATTGTTTCAACTTTGTCAAATGAGCTAAATGGTTGGTGTCAGTGTCAAAGCATTCATAAATCTCTGCCACAAAGTGTGTCCAAGCCACATACCCTTGGCGGGAATTTTTTCTCCATTGCCACCATTTCCAACGTTCGTGATCTAGATGGAGAACACCATACTGGAGTTTGGAAAACTCATCCGTAATGCCATACAAAGAAAAATAGTGTTCCATTTGAGTTACCCAGCCAATGGGATCCGATCCATAAAATTTGGTCACATCCACACGCGGAAGGCATAGGTCACGCTGAAAGTGATGGGGCTGAAAATTCTAGGAATGAGAGGAAGTTTCACCTTCGATATGCAAAGGGGGGGCAGATACGGGAAGATTTGCAGGGATATGCAGCTTGGCACAGATCATCATAGCGATAGATTCAAGATGGGTAGTAATGTCTTGTTTGAGCTCTTCTTTGAGTTCCGTGATTGAGGTGACTATGGAGGAATGCATCCTTTGATTGATGGTGGCAATATTGGCACTGATCTGTCACACTTCTTGTTGGGTTTGTGTGAAATTAGAGTGCAAGGTAGTGAAACGAGCTTCCAATTCTTGGCTACGGGTATGGGCCATGATGACGAGGGAACACAAAAAGGGGCGGGTGGGACCACACAGAAGATGGGTTATGGGTGAAGTGTATCACAACGATCAGGGCGACGAGTGGAATCCAATGGGGTAAAGCTGAAATAAGGGTGTTGGAAGGGGGCTGGGTCCAAAAGAAAAAAAATTGTTGAAAAATGATAGGTATGACTACGATAAGGGCGAAGAAAGAAATTCAACGAAATAGGTCTCAAATAATGGTGCCAAAAGAATCCAAAAATTCTTTTATTTTTTATTTTTTTAACTCATGCGGAGTTATACTCCAATCTGAAGAATACTATAGTGATGAAATGCCCAAATGGTTAACAGGAAGAAATGTGTAGAAATTTCGCAACTTGAATGCAAGAGACACAATTGTGACACAATAGATCTTGTCTGTTCTATTTTTGTTTCCATCCCAAGGGTTCTACAGACAAGGGTTTTCCCTGTGCTATAGTTCTCTGATATACGTGCGGGGTCCAACAGTAGTACTCGACCCAATATCTCAGGGCACCAACTAAGGAGGCTAGACCGTGCCCTTAGCCGTACTACCTGACTACCAAGGTATTAGAGATTATCTTCTCGAGTGTTGTTCTTGGTGACACTATAATAGTCAGGCGACCGATTGGTTTATCTATGGAGGGCTTCAAGAGATCTAGGTCAATCCGTATACAGGTGTTGTCTGATGCGCTACCACTCGAACGGGTACCAACAGGGGTTACAAGGGTGGCCAACAGATGTGTGCTTAAGTACCACTTGTATTTCCTGCATGTATGAATCCCCGACCGTGGGTTTATGCGCGTAACACCAGATCTTTGTAGCTTAAAGAAACAAGAATACGTCTCTACCCTGAAAAAAATTAACCCATAATTTTCTGCTGAGGAAGGTGCTCTGATACCACTTGTAATATTCCAGATATAAAAAAGTATGCGGAACAAAAATAAATAGCTAGAAATGACAGATGAACAACAATAGAATCAAAACAACACCACAATAATACCAAAATGATACCAGAAGAACACTAGAAAGAGAACTTTGATTACTGAGAGCAATGTTCACTTGCCTCTTCGAGGGGGCAACCTCCAGCAGAGCAGAGATCTATTACAATAATATCCAATACAAAAGTTATCATACCCTCGACTCTTATTTATACTAAATATGTCTATCAAAAGAACCATCTAGAGGAAGATCCTTCTAGAAGTGGAAGCTTCTATTAGGTCTTCTTACATTGGATTTATTCTTCCTTATTTCTAGGCCTTATTAATATTGACCTTTATTACATGGAAATATATTATTCTACCTACGTGAGGGGTTAGGTCCCTAACAATGTCCCATGTTTTGTATGCTAGTGCGGTTGGTAGTTTGATGTATGCAATGATATGTGATAGACCAGACATTTCACATGGAGTGAGAGTTTTGAGCAGGTATATGTCAAAACTAGGGAAGGAGCATTGGATTGCAGTAAATAAGGTTTTCCAGGTATTTGCATAACACTACTAGTTATGGACTGTGCTACCAAGGAAGACTAGGATTGGACAGAGTGTTGGACATATGAGGGTTTGTTGATGCAGAGTGGGATGGATATTTGGATCACATAAGATCTACAATTGGATATGTGTTTAACCTATTTGGAGGAGAAATCAGTTGGATGAACAAAATAAAATTTGTAGTGGCACTCTCAACTACAGAAGTTGAATACATGGAAATCGCTCATGCAAACAAGGAAACATTATGGTTACAAACATTGTGTTTAGGTATTGAGTTGGTACAACAGGTATTAGTATTAGATTGTGACAATCAGAGTGCAACAATCCTGGCAAAGAACCCAACTTATCATTCAAAGACAAAGCATATTGATGTCCAGTATCACTTTGTGAGAGACATGGTTGAAGACAAGAAGGTGTTGTTGGAGAAGGTTGACACTTAAAAGTGTCGATTCATTGACAAAGTCTGTGAGCACCGATAATTTCTCTTGGTGTAGAGAAACAATGGACATTGCAGCCATGGATTGTTGACTATGTAATCATGTGACCCCTTGTATGCAAATAAAACAACAACTGGGAGAATGTTGGGTATGTATTATATTATTTGCATGTGTGTGTGTGTGGTGGTGGGGGTGCATCGGATTTGACGATCCCCCCTAGTAAAGGTGTATGTGTGTGCGGGGAGTTGCCCAAGGGGTTCTTAGAGGGGCCAGGAATTGCCCCCCTACATAGGCGAAGCCTTCGGCGACAAAATTTGGGGCAACACATTGATTGTTTTTGGTAGTTTTTGCTGTTTTTCACGGTTCTCACTATTTTTAGTGGTTTTCTAATTTAATCCTATATTAAGGGATTAGGGTTTTGGTAGTTGCAGAATACCTAAAAATATTGTATATATTGTATTGTGGATGGTGAGATTAATACAATGTAGGGTTGAAAGGTGCGACACCAAGGAATGATGCTTTTCTCCTGGTTAAGGGTTTCCAGCATAAATCTTTGTGTACTATATGTATGTGCCATTGTTTAATTTCTGTTTTTTTAAGACTTTGTATGCATAACTTTACTTCACATGTTTAAAACTTACAATAATATCATCTAACATTTTATGACGACCATTTACCATCGAAACTAACCTAGATCTACATTATCTCTGGATTTATCAAGGATCAAGAAGGATCAAATCCCTTGAAATACATGAACATTTCCTCAAATTTTATTCTTTAAAAAAAATTACCCTTGAAACAATTTATTCCCTTTCAACCATAAATTTAAAACTGAAATAAATCTAAACTAACTTAAATAAAGATCAAAAGAATGAAAATTTGTCTCCAAGATAGACTTATTCAAAGTTAAATTATTTTGTTGATGTGTTTTTAACTTATTGTGGCTTATCACTATTCACCTTATTTGTTATGTAACTTTTGAAGTGACATTCTTAATAGTGCTCTCTATATTTACGCCGAAAGGCGTATACCTATTGGAGATGGGCACAATTAATCATCTTTTAATCTAAAATTCTAAGATGGCTAACAATTGAAGATGCTGGCATATTCTTAGTCGTCCTTCCAAATCACCTTCCAAATCAATGAATGTGATTTACTCTTCATAACTTCCTTGTATTTTTTAATGCATCACTGTTTACTTTTTAACATTTACCTAATCATATTAAGAAATTACTGTACCACCATATGATTGCCACGTTTAACTGATTAACCTTTAGAATTACCACATTTGAAATTAACTTTTAGATTTCTTCAGCTCTATGTGCGTTTCAGTTGTCCGTGCATTTCAACTGTCCGAAAAGAAGCTTTGGCATTGCCTTTAGGCGTTCACCAGCCACTAGTATAAATAATATTTAGTAAATTTCAAAGTATCAAATTCCTATAAAACATATACATAATATCATGATAACCACCATTTACCATTGAAACTAACCTACATCAACCTTATCTCTGGATTTGTAAAGGATCAAGTCCCTTCACATATTAACATTTCCTCAAATTTTATTCTTTTAAAAAAATTACCTTGAAACGATTTACTCCCTTTAAAGCTGAAATAAATCTGAACTAACTTAAATAAAAATCAAAAGAATGAAAATTTGTCTCCAAGTTAGACTTATCGAAAGTTAAATTCTTTTTTCTGGTTTTCAATGGTGGCCATTAGTGCTCGGTTAGTATTTGTCTTGAGGGAGTGGCTTATCTAGTTTTCTTCAGGGAGCATTAACGAGAATGAATGCAATGGAAGGGGGGTGAAGCATGGGTTCTGAACGAGCCTCGTGAATCTCTGGTGTTTATCATGGCAGACTCTGGGTATGACGTTTGGATTGGAAAAACGCATACAACGACATTCAACAGAGACACACCATTTACAATAGAACACAGAAGGTACTTTAAAGAAAAAATTTCCCCAATAGAGAAATGGAGATTTTTATAATACTATTCCTCTTTATTTTACTATCCTTACAACTCTAAGTGGCTGCAGAAATGATCTGAGAACCGTATGAAATATAGGAATTTTGGGATTGGAATGAGGATGATCTCATAGTCTATAATCCATCAACAATGTTGTAATTTGTCAATGATATCATATGAAAATAATTTTTTTGATTATTACTTAATGGTTAAGAATGTGTGTTTCATCTTAATCTTAAGAAGTTACAAGTTCAAATCTAGAAAAAGTAGATGGCTAAATGAAAGGGGAAAGAGATATTATTCTCAAATACAACACATTGTATTCAAATTCTTCTATTTAAAACTAACCCGTCTTTCATGGTGGCTTTTAGTTCCATGATGTGGATTTGCTTCTAATTGCAGGGCGTAATGATAGGATTCACAGGATTTACAAATTGTGAAATGGAAAACCTTGTGAAGATGGTTGGCATGCTTAGTATTTAGGCCATGTCACTTCTCCCTAAATCTAAGTTTTTGCTTGGCTAAATATAGATCAGGTATTAGTGGCGCCCGTTCCTCTTCTTTTTCCAGAGTTCTTGTAGTTAGTGAAAGATAGCTGTATAGATTAGCTATGGGATTGTAGTTAGTGAAATGCCTTCTCCCTCTGCCTGGCTATATATAGATCATGTATGAATGACTCCTCTTCTCTTTTTGTTCATAGTTCTTGTAGCTAGTGAAAATAAGTTCAATAGCTGGGCAATGGGATGGTAGTTAGTGAAAGGCAGTTCTATGTCACTGTGTGCTGTCGTTAATGGTTGACTCTATTGTTTGTGAGTCTGATTGACTAATGTACAAATACACAATGAGTCAAAGATGTGTAATTAAGTGTTTTGTTTGGAATCAGACAAATTCAACTTTTCCTCTGAATAATGTAACAACATCATATGCATTCATTTTAAATTTCTTCTTACTTGCAAATTAGCTATAATTTGAGATTGTTTTATGTAGCATTTTTTTAACACAAGTATTAGTATTTCTTTAACACAAGTATTGGAGGATCCAACATAAAATTTAATACTCAACCACTTGCTCGTATAACAATAATAATATAATAAACTTACTGATATATACTGCAATATTAATATTATTTCAGTCAATGCTCACTGATTGGAAGAATACTCAGATATTTAGTGAACTTTGTTGTTCTCATTGCCACTGTGTATCTGCAACCATGGCTCCCATCTATGGCAATTAGTGCTGGAGAAAACTTATCATGCATCTCTCATTCTTAGTCATATTTCTTCTCTCATTCGTCATTCTATCGGTTGGTTCAGATGATGGTAAGTGAATCCATTAGTGACCCTTTGCTTTTTTAAATCAATGTTTGGGTTCTTATACTGAAAAACCATGGAAATGGCAGTACCTAATGCTGTGTTGTCACGAGAACACAATATATTTGTATTTTGCAGTGACTTTTGTTTTGAGTAATTTAGTTAAGCAGTTCAGATTGTTCCAAGTTTATTTACAAGTCTTTTATCTAATATCTACAGGAGCAACCATTAAACGACTATTTCTACTGGAGGGGTGTAATGCTCGAGATAACAAAGGTGTATGCCATCTTCTTGTTTGTGGGATAAGGGACCTCTTTATTGGTAATACATACCCTATCCTCTCTAGATTTGAACTTGTAATCTTTTAGGAGGAAACACATGTTCTTAACCATTAGACCCACTCAAACTGGATTTTTATGTAGTTGCATTATAAGTGACCTTTTATTTTTGCATTAAAATTCATGTTATATTAGATGATCCCAATACACAATGTTGTAATGTCGAAAATAAAAAATGTTAGTACTGGGAACTTAGTCTTTCTTATTTCTATATCATTTTTTTTAGTTTTGATTTGAGCTTTGCTTATATTTTTGTATTTGTTCAAGTTTGTGTCATGTAGGAACCTTTCTCATCTAAACCTGGGAGGAGAAATTTCCCTAGTCATTGGCTATCTGAATTTAGCTTATCTGAAAAATATAGAATCCGTGTATGTGAATCTAGAGGTTTAATGCATATTGCTTTTAGGTTGTTGGGATTGTCATTTCAACAAATTATTACAATGCAGGTTATATTGGGCATGTCTTTATAATCTTATGGTGTTTTTAGTTGATTCATTGTGTTGTGTATGGAATGATTTCAGAGGAAATGGTCTGTTTGGCCAAATTCTCGACGAGATTGGCAATCGATCTTCCTTGAAAATCCAGTGAGTTCTTCTTGCTCATCTTGCAACGTTGGCCGCGT
>SNQJ01S0028317.1:13393-25243 GCA_010110895.2 Picea sitchensis
GATCCTTCTAGAAGTGGAAGCTTCTATTAGGTCTTCTTACATCCGCCTTATTCTATTTTATTGAAAGGTCTTATTAATATTGACCTTTATTACATCCGAATACATTGATCTACCTATGTGCGGGTTAGGACCTTAACAATATGTGTTTAACCTATTTGGAGGAGAAATCAGTTGGATGAACAAAAGAAAATTTGTAGTGGCACTCTCAACTACAGAAGTCGAATACATGGATGTCGCTCATGCAAACAAGGAAACATTATGGTTACAAACATTGTGTTCAGGTATTGAGTTGGTACAACATGTATTAATATTAGATTGTGACAGTCAGAGTGCAACAATCCTGGCAAAGAACCCAACTTATCATTCAAAGACAAAGCATATTGATGTTCAGTATCACTTTGTGAGAGACATGGTTGAAGACAAGAAGGTGTTGTTGGAGAAGGTTGACACTTAAAAGTGTAGATTCATTGACAAAGTCTGTGAGCACCGATAATTTCTCTTGGTGTAGAGAAACAATGGACATTGCAGCCATGGATTGTTGACTATGTAATCATGTGACCCCTTGTATGCAAATAAAACAACTGGGAGAATGTTGGGTATGCATTATATTCTTTGCATGTGTGTGTGTGTGGTGGGGGAGGTGCATCGGATTTGACGATCCCCCCTAGTAAAGGTGTATGTGTGTGCGGGGCGTTGCCCAAGGGATTCTTAGAGGGGCCAGGAATTCCCCCCTACATAGGCGAAGCCTTTGGCGACAAAATTTGGGGCAACGCCTCGATTGTTTTTGGTAGTTTTTTCTATTTTTAACGGTTCTCACTATTTTTAGTGATTTTCTAATTTAATCCTAGATTAAGGGATTAGGGTTTTGGTAGTTGCAGAATACCTAAAAATATTGTATATGTTGTATTGTGGATGGTGAAATTAATACAATGTAGGGTTGAAAGGTGCAACACCAAGAAATGATGCTTTTCTCCTGGTTAAGGGTTTCCAATGTAAATCTTTGTGTACTATATGAATGCGCCATTGTTTAATTTCTGTTTTTCTTAAGACTTTGTATGCATAACTTTACTTCACAGGTTTAAAACTTACAATAATATCATCTAACATTTTATGATGACCATTTACCATCAAAACTAACCTAGATCTACATTATCTTTGGATTTATCAAGGATCAAGAAGGATCAAATCCCTTGAAATACATGAACATTTCCTCAAATTTTATTCTTTAAAAAAAATTACCTTTGAAATAATTTATTCCCTTTCAACCATAAATTTAAAGCTGAAATAAATCTAAACTAACTTAAATAAAGATCAAAAGAATGAAAATTTGTCTCCAAGATAGACTTATTCAAAGTTAAATTCTTTTGTTGATATGTTTCTAACTTATTGTGGCTTATCACTATTCACCTTCTTTGCTATGTAACTTTTGAAGTGACATTCTTAATAGTGTTCTCTATATTATAGATAATACTTAGTAAATTTCAAAGGATCAAATTCCTATAAAACATATACATAATATCATGATGACCACCATTTACCATTGAAACTAGCCTACATCTACCTCATCTCTGGATTTGTGAAGGATCAAGTCCCTTCAAATATTAACATTTCCTCAAATTTTATTCTTTTAAAAAAATTACCTTGAAACGATTTACTCCCTTTCAACCATAACTTTAAAGCTGAAATAAATCTGAACTAACTTAAATAAAAATCAAAAGAATGAAAATTTGTCTCCAAGTTAGACTTATCGAAAGTTAAATTCTTTTTTCTGGTTTTCAATGGTGACCATTAGTGCTCGGTTAGTATTTGTCTTGAGGGAGTGGCTTATCTAGTTTTCTGCAGCGAGTATTAACGAGAATGATTGCAATGGAAGGGGGGTGAAGCATGGGTTCTGAACGAGCCTCGTGAATCTCTGGTGTTTATCATGGCAGACTCTGGGTATGATGTTTGGATTGGAAAAACGCATACAACGACATTCAACTATAGACACACCATTTACAATAGAACACAGAAGGTACTTTAAAGAAACATTTCACTCAATTGGGAAATGGAGATTTTTATAATACCATTCCTCTTTATTTTACTATCCTTACAACTCTCAGGCTGCAGAAATGATCTGAGAACTGTATGAAATATAGGAATTTTGGCATTGGAATGAGGATGATCTCTTAGTCTATAATTGATCAACAATGCTGCAATTTGTCATGGAAATAAATTCTTTGATTATTACTTAATGGTTAAGAACGTGTGTTTCATCTTAAAAGGTCACAAATTTAAATCCAAAAAAAGTAGATAGCTGAGTAGAGGAAAGGGAAAGGGGGTATTATTCTCAAATACAACACATTGCATTCAAATTCTTATATTTAAGACTAACCCGTCTTTAATGGTGGCTTTTAGTTTCATGATGTGGATTTGCTTCTAATTGCAGGGCGTAATGATAGGATTCACAGAATTTACAAATTGTGAAATGGAAAACCTTGTGAAGATGGTTGGCATGCTTGGTATTTAGGCCATGTCACTTCTCCCTAAATCCAAGTTTTTGCTTGGCTATATATAGATCAGGTATTAGTGGCGCCCGTTCCTCTTCTTTTTCCAGAGTTCTTGTAGTTAGTGTAAGATAGCTGTATAGCTTAGCTATGGGATTGTAGTTAGTGAAATCCCTTCTCCCTCTGCCTGGCTATATATAGATCAGGTATGAATGACTCCTCTTCTCTTTTTGTTCATAGTTCTTCTAGCTAGTGAAAGTAAGTTCAATAGCTGGGCAATGGGATTGTAGTTAGTGAAAGGAAGTTCTATGTCACTGTGTGTTGTCGTTAATGGTTGACTCTATTGTTTGTGAGTCTGATTGTACAAATACACAATGAGTCAAAGATGTGCAATTAAGTGTTTTGTTTGGAATCGGACAAATTCAACTTTTCCTCTGAATAATGTAACATCATATGCATTTCATTTTAAATTTCTTCTTACTTGCAAATTAGCTAGAATTTGAGCTTGTTTTATGTACTATTTCTTTAACACAAGTATTGGAGGATCGAACATAAAATTTAATACTCAACCACTTGCTCGTATAACAATAATAATATAATAAACTTACTGATATACTGCAATATTATTATTTCAGTCAATGCTCATTGATTGGAAGGATACTCAAATGTTTAGTGAACTTTGTTGTTCTCATTGCCACTGTGTATCTGCAACCATGGCTCCCATCTATGACAATTAGTGCT
This sequence comes from Picea sitchensis, assembly GCA_010110895.2. NCBI lineage: Eukaryota > Viridiplantae > Streptophyta > Pinopsida > Pinales > Pinaceae > Picea > Picea sitchensis. The sequence goes on from SNQJ01S0028317.1 coordinate 16,621, forward strand.
GGAGAAAACTTATCATGCATCTCTCATTCTTAGTCATATTTCTTCTCTCATTCGGCATTGTATCGGTTGGTTCAGATGATGGTAAGTGAACCCATTAGTGACCCTTTTCTTTTTTAAATTAATGTTTGGGTTCTTATACTGAAAAACCCATCGAGGAAATGACAGTACCTAATGCTTTGTTGTCATGGGAACACAATATATTTGTATTTTGCAGTGACTTTTGTTTTGAGTAATTTAGTTAAGCGGCTCAGATTGTTTCAGGTGTATTTACAGGCCTTTTATCTAATATCTATTGGAGCAACCATTAAACGACTATTTTTAGTGGAGGGGTGTAATGTTCGAGATAATAAAGGTGTATGTCATCTTCTTGTTTGTGGGACAAGGGACTCCTCCATTGGTAAAATATACCCTATCTTTTTTAGATTTGAACTTATAATCTTTTAGGAGGAAATATATGTTCTTAACCATTAGACCCATTCAAACTGAATTTTTATGTGGTTGCATTATAAGTGACCTTTTATTTTTGCATTAAAATTCATGTTATATTAGATGAACCCAATACACAATGCTGTAATGTTGAAAATAAAAAATGTTGGTACTGGAAACTTAGTCTTTCTTATTTCTATATCATTTTTTTCAGTTTTGATTTGAGCTTTGTTTATATTTTTGTATTTGTTCAAGTTTGTGTCATGTAGGAACCTTTCTCATCTAAACCTGGGAGGAGAAATTTCCCTAGTCATTGGCTATCTGAATTTAGCTTATCTGAAAAATATAGAATCCGTGTATGTGAATCTAGAGGTTTAATGCATATTGCTTTTAGGTTGTTGGGATTGTCATTTCAGCAAATTATTACAATGCAGGTTATATTGGGCATGTCTTTATAATCTTATGGCGTTTTTAGTTGATTCATTGTGTTGTGTATGTGAATCTAGAGGTTTAATGCATATTGCTTTTAGGTTGTTGGGATTGTCATTTCAGCAAATTATTACAATGCAGGTTATATTGGGCATGTCTTTATAATCTTATGGCGTTTTTAGTTGATTCATTGTGTTGTGTATGTGAATCTAGAGGTTTAATGCATATTGCTTTTAGGTTGTTGGGATTGTCATTTCAGCAAATTATTACAATGCAGGTTATATTGGGCATGTCTTTATAATCTTATGGCGTTTTTAGTTGATTCATTGTGTTGTGTATGGAATGATTTCAGAGGAAATGGTCTGTTTGGCCAAATTCTCGACGAGATTGGCAATCGATCTTCCTTGAAAATCCAGTGAGTTCTTCTTGCTCATCTTGCAACGTTGGCCGCGTTCATTTTCTTTCTTAATGTAGTGGACTAGTTCTTTTCAAACATATATGTTCAAACAAAAATCATTGTCAACTGCAAGTTAGTTTCAACAAATATGATCATACCAACATTCAAACTCTGGTTCATTCAAACTCTGGTTCAAGGTTAATATATTGCTAATTTTATTAGTTTTATAGATAAATGGGTATATGTCCAGTATTATGCTAAAGCTAGAAACATGAATGTCAAGAATTATACTTTCAATTATATATAGCAATGAAATCTTCATCATTAAGTGCTTATTAGTGCAGCAGAAGCATACAAAATACAAGCAAATGAGCAAACACAAATTTGACACAGCTTTTTTACTTGGTAAAATTTTATACAAGGAAATATCTACGATAATGATATTTGGTTAATATTATGCAAGGGAAATAATACATCAGCCAGACCACTCAGGCTGTCTCAAGTACTCTCACACTCTCTGCCTTAACAAGTTTACATAGATATATAAGGGCCAGTTCTGTGCCAATTCACACTTTCTGAGAATCTGTACCAATTCTATCTCTATTTTAAATCTGACTGATTTATCCAACTAATCACAAAATAATAGAGGCTAGGAAATCTGCCATGTAATAATATTCAATGCCATAAACCCACACTTCATCCTATGGTTACTAAAATTTTATGGATTTGTCTCACAAATATCTCCTATCTAACCCTCCTCATGCATATATGCTACCAACTAACCTTATTTTAAATCTGACTGATTTGATCCAACTAATCACAAAATAATAGAGGCTAGGAAATCTGCCATGTAATAATACTCAATGCCATAAACCCACACTTCATCCTATGGTTACTAAAATTTTATGGATTTGTCTCACAAATATCTCCTATCTAACCCTCCTCATGCATATGCTACCAACTAACCTTATTTTATATAATAATACTCAATACCATAAACCCACACTTCATCCGATGGTTACTGAAATTTTTTGGATTTGTCTCACAAGTATCTCCTATCTACACATACTTTTAGTTAAGGCAATACTAAAACCAACCTTATTATTTTACTTATATATATTTTTATAATTTTAAGATTATCTTTTATTAATAAAAATCTAAAATACAATCTAAAACACAAGTTAATAATTTTACATATATATATTTTTATGATTTTAGGATTATCTTCTATTAATAACCATCTAAAACATAAGTCAATAATTTTACATATATATATTTTTATGATTTTAGGATTATATTCTATTAATAACCATCTAAAACACAAGGCAATAATGATGAAGGAACCCTATGGACCGTTTTAATTAAATAATGTATATATATTTAAATGTTTTATGGACTTGAATTAAGGAAGTCAAAGATTTAAAATAGTATATATATTTATATTTAAATGTTTTATGAGCAAAGGTTATTGTTTGATATCGATATAGTATTGATCTCATATATCAATTTGGTGTGCTAGCTTGACCGTAATCTTAAAAATAAATTATTTATATATATATATATATATCCCCAGCTATGATAATGATGTGAAAAATTTATTTAAAATATTGTATATATATTTATATTTAAATGCTTTATAGGCTCCCGTTATGATGTACTTAAATACATTTATTTTTTAATTTTATTTTACCATTTAATGCCTCTACATTCTTAGATCTTTGAGAGTTATGTGAAGACACGGTTGCTTTTTAATATTAAAACCATTTAATCATAAGGTTACTAAATTTACATATGTATTTTAGGAATAAAGTACAGTAAATTTAGACCAGGTTTTTATATTGTAAGATTAGATTTTTAAAACAAAAGTGTGAGTGGATAATGATACTCATTTAAAATGATTTCGATGATACTTAAAAATTACGGAATTAAATTTTCAGCATGGTTATAATTTAAAGTTTGTAGATTTTTAGCATGATGATGTGTTAATTTTCATTGTTGTTCTTAATTGGTTTGGTTTTTAATATTAGTTAAGTAATACCTTTAATATATATCAAAAAAATCTTTGAAATATGCTTATCAATGATATTATATTTTTTAGTTTCTATATAAATAAGGTTAATAATTTTTGATGTGGATTAATCCGGAATTAAGGTGTGTAGTTGGATTAATAATTATTTTTGATAGATTTAGGTGGTAAATGGAAAAAAAAAATGACTTTAATGAGAAAAAAAGTAAAAAATATAATAAATTTATATCAAAATAATCAAACCTAATTTTTTTTAATTAAAATTGTCTTACTTATATCTTATATTATAAATTTCATTTCTTATTCATTTATAAATATACTATATGCTATATGAAAATAAGTCAAAATAACTCCTCTCCAAACATATGCTACCAACTAACCTTCTTTTATATAATAATACTCAATGCCATAAACCCACACTTCATCCTATGCTAAATGAAATTTTGTGAATTTGTCTCACAAGTATCTCTTATCTACACATACTTTTGGTTAAGGCAATATTAAAACAGACTTTATTATTTTATTTATATATATATTTTGTAGGATTTTAGGATTATCTCCGTGTAATAAGAATCAAATCTAAGAATTAAAACACAAGGTAATATTGATAAAGGAATAATAATAATAATAGTCTATTTTTAAGGTCATTCCTAAGCATACATTAAATTAGTGTATGAGACATCTTCAGTCCAACGATTTTAACTGATAAAATATACACATATCTTATTTTTCTGGATTAAAACTTGTAACTTCTTATAAGGAAACACATATTCTTAACCATTAAGCCTCCTTCAATGAAACTAAAAACTTTTTAAAAAGAAAGAAATTGGATCAAACAACAAGTACTTCAACCATAGGTCGTGTCCGCTACATTAATAGCCGTGTCCGTGGGGCATTTCCAGGATTCTTTAACTAGCTGTCTTTCTAAGGATAGGGTCTCGGAGGGTGGCTGAAATAACCGGGGGAGGGTATTTAACACCTCTACGTTGAGGGGAGCGAACTGTGCTCTCCGCTATCTTTCAAGTGCCCAATAGAGTATATATATGAAGTGAGAAATGGTTTCCGAATCGGGAAGATTTAACAAGAATCCTCATCAGAGAAACACTTCTGACTTGATGTCAGTAAACGCTTCTAATGGATTGGGTACGGATTATGAAGGTGATGCTGAGCAGGAGAGTGAAGAAGTCGAAAATGTAGAACATCAAAATAACGAAGATGATCATAGCGTTAGCGAAGAAAAGAAAGATGTAGAAGAAGATGATGACCACCATAATGTAGCAGATCATAATATTGAAGATCGAGGTGAAGATGGAGAAGAAGAAGAGCTTGATGATAATGATGATAACAAAAATGAAAATGTAGATGCATCTGATAGTGATGATGTAAATGATCATGATGATGATGTCGATGACGATGATAATAATAATGACTATAAAGAAAATAAAAATACAAATATATTAAATAATGATAAATATGAAGATGATGTTGATGTAGATGATGAAGAAGACGACGAAGATGTTGAAGATTATAATGCTGCACAGAATGGTAATGAAAATACTCTTGATGATGTAGAAGATGAAAATATAGAAGATAATAATAATAAAAATAAAAGCAATGATGAAAATGAAGATGTGAAAGACATAACGAGTAAGATGAAGATGATGATCATCACTGCAAGTAACGAAGAGGAAGAAGATGCACAAGATAATAGTGTTGTCGATGAAAATAATGTAAAAGATAATGATATTCTAGATGAAATTGATGAAGATAATGATGATAAAGATGAAGATGATAAAGAATATATACATGATGACATATTTGATGAAGATAGAGATGATAGTGATCATGATGATAAATTTGATGAAGATGATATTGATCAAGATGATCTATTTGATGCAGATGATCTAGATGATGATAATATATTGAATGAAGAGGAAGATGCTGATGGCAAGCCAATAGAAAATAATAATAAAAATGATAATGATAATAATAATAATAATAATGATAAAGAACAAATACAGGATGATATATTAGATACAGATAGAAATGATCTTGATCAAGATGATATATCTAATCCTAATGTAGATGAAGATGATCTTGTTCACTATGATATATTTGATGAAGATGATCTAGATCATGATGATATATCTGATGCAGATGAAGATGATCTTGATCAGGATGATATATTGGATGAAGATGATCTAGATCATGATGATATATCTGATGCAGATGAAGATGATCTTGATCAGGGTGTTATTTTTGATAAAGATGAAGATGATCTTGATGAACATTGTGATGAACAGGAAGATGCACAATATGGAGAAAATAGAGAAGATAATATTTTTGAAGATAATGGAGAATACGAAAATGTAAAAGACCATGATAATAGAGATGATCAGAAAAATGCACAACAATTTGTATTTGGTAATGACGATGATAAAGACAATGATGAAGATGTCCAAGATGAAAAAGATTCACAGGATCTTAATCCCCATTGTGATGGAGAAGAAGACACTGATTACCATAACTATGAAGAAAATGATATTGATGAAGAAGATGCAGAAGATTATATTTTTGATGAAGATGATGTAGATGACAATAAAGAAGAGGAAGATGGAGAAAACCACGATGATAATGATTACCATGAAAATGCAAATGCACCAGACAGTACACTTTATAATGATGAAGATGACCATGATAACAAAAACGATGAAGATGATAAAGTTGATGATGAAGAAGATATACAAGACTGTAATAATCAGGAAGGTGATGATATGGATAATCATGGTGAAGAAGAAAATGTAAAATACCCTAATGATGAAGACGCACAAGACCATAATACTAATCTGGACTGTAATAATCAGGAAGGAGATGATGTGGATCTCAGTGTTGAAGAAGATGACGATACAGCTAGCTCAGAAGACTCTCCTCCAAGAAAAAGATTTAGGCTATACTAGTGTGAGATGAGCAAATTGGTATACCTCTTACATGCAGCGTAGATTTGTAGAAAACAAAAATACTAAATTATATATTATATACACTCAGTGGGATGCATTTTACATCTGAATCACTTAGGATGAACATCACTGCTTAAATTGTCTGCCTGGAGGCTGGTTTATGCAGTAGAGATTCATGAGATAGTCATACAAAGAGGTTTTTTTTAATGCAGAAAGATCTGGAATCCACTTAACTTGGTTGAAAGCGTTGGGATTAATTCAACTGCACCTTTATTTGTTCGATTATATTCTTTTCATGTTATGGGATGAATACTTCCTATGATATAACATTCTTGCTAAATGTGTTTTCACATCAATCAAGTTTTGTTAAAGAATTGGCTCTTTAATATTGAAGTTTTCTTAAAGGAAATAATAATATTCTTCATTCGAAAGAAGGCATGTACTGTTAAGATTTATTGTTTCTCTATATATTATTGTAAACCAAGTGAATTTAAAGCCATGATATAATGGAGGTGATCTGAAAGAGTATATATTTTCCATTTAACAGTTGCCATCAATCACAAGAAGTAAACATGTTAATGGAAACGGGAAACTCTTAATAAATTTGAACGTTTATGAGTAGCTTGTAAACATATCTCAAAACTGTCACGTTAAATCTAATTTTTATTATCTACATTTTAACAATTTTGAGCATTCTACTTACTCAAAACCGTTCATAAATCAAATTTAATTAATATTAATTAACCATTATTATAAATGATAAAAACATAAAGTATCATTTTAAGCTTATTGTATCCCAAAAGTGCTCTTCTTTCTTAGGGACAATATCTCAATATAACAATAATCTTATGGATAATAAAAAGAATGAAACATAGCTTAATAGCCATCTAGGGTTAGGGTTAGAGTTTTTGCATCCTCAATCCCTAATTAATGTTAGGGTTTTGGAACATCTAGAATATTCTTGAATTCACATGTGACTAAGTCCACATGTGAGAGTAATGGATGTTGATGGACATCCACTTGCTACCATGGTGGCCAACAAGATGGGTCAACTAGAGTCATGACTTCTTCATACAAAGAATTGAAGTGATCTTCACATTGTTGGAAATCTCTTTAAGTGTAGACTAGTGTAGCAAATCTTGTAAAGGTTTTACCCCACTTTTTTTTGTTTAAGGCCTCTGCAAGATACTAGATATATAAAATATGCATAACAAAAATAAAATGCTAGAAATGGTAGAATAACAGTGAAATATCCAGCATAATCTCCACAGTAACACATAAATGATATAAGAACAACAATAGAAATAACACTTTGATTTAGAAAGCAATGTTCATAGGCCTCTTCGAGGGGGCAACCTCCAATCGAGCAATGCTCTGTTACAATAATCTTCAAGCTAGGGTTTTCATACCCTCGATCCTTATTTATACAAAATGTCTATCAAGAGAAGCATCTAGAGGAAGATCCTTCTAGAAGTGGAAGCTTCTATTAGGTCTTCTTACATCGACCTTATTCTATTTTATTGAAAGGCCTTATTAATATTGACCTTTATTACATTCGAATATATTAATCTACCTATGTGCGGGTTAGGACCCTAACATGTCCGCCCCCTTAAAAACAACCTTGTCCTCAAGGCTTGAGATGAGGAAACTGCTGCAGAATGGTAGCTGGTTCCCAAGTGGCATCTGCTAGATTCGTATCTTTCCACTAGACTAGCACTTCCTTGATGGTTCGTTGACGGAGGCGACGCTCACGCTGGTCCAAAACTACTTCTGGTTGTAGCCAAATGGATCCTTCTTCAGCTAACTCAGGAAGGTTGGTTTGAATTTGACACCGAGTTCCAATCACCTTCTTTAAGTATGAAACATGGAAAACTGGATGTTTCATGCCGATAATAAAGTCCATAGAGATATCCTTCCAAATAGCCGGTGGAATCGGAAGTGGTTGTAGTGTGCCCAGAGATTTGACTGTTTCTCCCTTGTTGCGTTGACACACCTCACATTCATATACAAAATTATGGATGTCCTGTTTCATACCATCCCATAAAAAAGAACGTTTGACTCTGTCATATGTTTTGGTGAACCCTGAGTGCCTCGCTATGGGTGTAGCATGAAGCTCAAAAAGCACCGTGGATTTAAGCTTTGATTGTTTACTTAAATACAAATGACCTTTGTATCGAAGCTCATCCTGTAGCCAAGAGTACCATGGGAGATTCGGAGCCTTGCTCTGCAATTGTTGGATCAAATGCGAACTTTTGGGGTCTTGAAGCCATTCCTGTCACACAACTTGGAGCCAATCGGGTACAATGAAGGAAAGAGAAAAAATGGATCCTTCTTCTTCATATTTTCGGGACAGTGCATCTGCCACTACATTGTCTTTTCCCTTCTTGT
>SNQJ01S0028317.1:29094-40356 GCA_010110895.2 Picea sitchensis
GCTCTGTTACAATAATCTTCAAGCTAGGGTTTTCATACCCTCGACCCTTATTTATACGAAATGTCTATCAAGAGAAGCATCTAGAGGAAGATCCTTCTAGAAGCGGAAGCTTATATTAGGTCTTCTTACATCCGCCTTATTCTATTTTATTGAAAGACCTTATTAATATTGACCTTTATTACATCCGAATATATTAATCTACCTATGTGCGGGTTAGGACCCTAACAGCCTCAAATAGGCTAGTGGACCCCAAATCATCAAAGCAACACTTTCCCATCAAATGGGTCCTATGAGTTAATAGCTCCAAGTTTTCCACCTAGAAAGTACAAAAATATATGACAAATTAAATAATGATCCATTCTAGATCATACCTCCCCATTTAGGGAGGATTTTCGTCCCCAAAATCTTTTATTGAAGGAGGTGATATTTTTTCTTTACCTTCTTCCTAGAGTACCATTTGGCCTTACTTGGAAATTGTCCTTTCAAACCAACTTGTCAAATTTCATACTATCCCCATCTAGTTGTTTTGAACTTCTTTTGTAAAATATATCTTCTGTTGGGTATGCTTGAGCTCTTAGTGCTAAGTTCTTTATGATAGGGGGTGGTCTAAGCTTGTATGCATTATCACCCATATTTTCCAATAGTTCAAAAGGGCCATAGCACAGAGCCTTGATATTCTTACTAGGACCATGTAGCCTTTCTTTGTTTACATACAATGAAACTTTGTCTCCCACCTTGAATGTTTTCTCAATTCTATGTTGATCATGTTGGTCCGTGTACTTTCCCTTTAACTTCTTCAATGTCTTCTATATTTGCAAATGGACCTAGATGATCTTATCAACAAATTTTTCATCCTTTAATGCTTCTCATGTGGTGTCTTTGCTCACTCCTTGTTGCTATCGATACACAACATCTATTGTTGAAGGTGGAAAATACCCAAAAAAAGTTTCCAAAGGGGACTTACTGGTGGAAGTGCAGGATGCTATTTTATAGGAGTGATGCATATACACCAAAATTTCATCCATGTCCTTGGATTCTTCTTATTTTAGCTCCTCAAAAGTTGAACCAATGTGTTTTCACTACTTTTGTTAGCTCATTTGTATATAAATGGGAAGTTGTTAATCTTTTCAACGTGTTGTCCATCTTCTCCCAAATTCTAGAACAAAAGACACTGAGAATTTTGGTATCTCTTTATGAGATGATGCTCCTTGATATCCTAAACTACACCCAAACCTTTTCAAAGAACACATTTCCTGCATTTTGTGGGCTTGATGGTCTTTTTACAAGGAATCGGAATGCAAATCTTGTTAAATCAATCAAGTACTAGAAATAGATAGTCATGTCCCTTGTTCTTGGAAAAACACCCATACAATCCATGGAGATGTAGAGTCTCCTGAGGTTTAGTAGGTACACATAGGGGATGGTATACATCCTTCTTTTTGTTAGTGGGCTTGTTGGTACAACAAAGTATGCACCTTCAAATAAATTGAGCTACATCTTGTTTCATTCTAGGCCAATACACATACCTCTGTAACTTGGTAGTTGTATTCTCAACAAAAAAATGCCCTACAACTTTGGAGTTGTGAACCTCTCTGATAATTTGCAATATTTCACCTTTAGTAACACAAAGCTTATCTAACTTGTAGAGCAACTCCTCCTGGAGATGATAATCTACCTTACTGTCACCTTCTTCTATATGAGCTTGGAATTGTAGATGTTGAAACACCTCTTTAAAGTCCTCATCATCTTACTATGCCTCTTTGTATGCATCATAGGTGAAAGGATCCATGTGCATAAGAGTTTTCAAAGCTATGATATTAAATGTGTGTGGCCTTAAAATCATGTCTACAAAATTATTAGTGCTTCCCTTCTTATATTTGTTGACTAGATGAAATTGCTGTAAAATTCCCATCCACTTGTACTATATGGTTTTTTGAAGCTTATTATAGGTCTGTAGATACTGTAATGGCTAGTGATCAGTACGAATGAAGACCTCCTTTCCCATCAAATTATTCCCCATTAGATAACCAAAACATAGAGTTCCTTGTCATATGTAGGGTAGTTCAAAACTCCACCATGAAACATTTCAAAATGTTAACATACTATCATATTCCCTTACATTAAGACTACTCCCATAACATATCCACTTGCATCAATTTCCACTTCAAAAGGATTTTGCAAATTAGGGAATGCAAGAACTAGTGCATGACTAATCTTTTATTTAAACTCTTCAAAATATTTTTGTTGATTCTTTTCCCATTGAGAACTCTTTCTACTAGTTGTTATATCATAGAGTGGTGCAACCATAGTTGAAAACGATACTATAACTTTACATAGGTATTGTGATGCCCCAACAAAGTTCCTAGATTTAGTGGAATTAGTAGGATTTGTCCACTTTAGGATGGCCTTCATCTTCATGAGATCTATATCTATTTCCCATTCACTAATTACACACCCTAAATAAATTAATAATTGTAGGGAAAATTCATATCTCTTACTATTTTGTAGCAATTGATGCTATGTTAGAGTCTCTAACACCTACATGAGATGTGATATATGCTCTTCCCAGGTATAGCTATAAACCAATATATCATTTAAGTACACTATTGCAATTTAATCTATAAAGGGACACAATACATCACTCATCAAACACATAAATGTAGTTGGTGCATTACATAAACAAAAAGACAATACCAACCATTGATATAGGCATTTCCTTGCCTTGAAGGTAGTATTCAATATGTATTCTTATTTAACTCATAGCTAATAGTATCTCGATTTCAGATCCAAATTGGTGAATTATTTGGTATTTAACTAATCGATCAAGTCATTGATCTTGGGCAAAGGGTATCCATTCTCGAGGGTGATCTTATTCAAAGCTTTGTAGTCAATACACATCCTCCAAATCCCATATTTCTTGGGTACTATTATGGTAGGTGATCCTCAATGTGAGGTTCTTAGTTGAGTTACTCCCTACTCCAACAATTGTTGCAACTCTTTCTTTACTTCAGTTGCTTCTAGGATGGTCTGTTTGTATAGTCCAATGTTTGGCAATGAGAAGTTAGGAAACAAATGTGTTTCATTCTCCACTTCCTTCTTAGGTGGTAACCCTTTAAGATCTCACACCACTTCTTTGTATGCCTATAAAATCTCCTCCAAATACCATTTCTATTCTTTAGTACATCCCTCTAGAGATGTCTTTACTTTTACCGATTCATCTCCTAGTTGATTCTCTCTTAAGAAGTGTAATATAAAATTCCTACTAGAGCTGATCAATTTCTTGGCTTGGTTAGCACTTACAAGAGAGATCTTATATTTATCTCTGCATGCATTGATGATGAAGGAATTCACCTCCTTGATTAGGCAGTAGGGACTTCTCTCCCCACTAAAATTGCATCTCTCATGTACATGTAGGTGCTTCCGAACACTATGTTACACACATCAAGTGGTACTACATCTATCTCCACTTCATTAATATAGTTTTCACTTATAGAAAATTTTATATGACACTAATCGGTGACCTTAAGATTTACATCCTTATTTAACCATCATAATGGATATGGGTGAGGATGGTCGTGAACTTCCAATCCAAGCCTACTAACCAGATCCTTCTGTATGAGGTTATCACATGAACCATAATCAAATGGAGCGACCACCTTTGACTTCTTGAACTAGATACTAATATGGGAGAGTTTAGTAATCTCCTTCTCTTCCTTGGGATGTGTTAGCAATCAAAATGCACTGGTTTTTTGAGAGCATTTTTATCTCTCTCTCTTTCTGCTTCACTCATTTTTCTTATCATCATTTGGCCAGTGTCTTAAATCTTCACCTTCATCCAACTTGTGGGTAATCACTTTAGCTTAGCATCCTTTGATCTTCTTTTCTTAACCTGCATTAAAAAAACACAGAAATTGTTACATTTTCTAAAACCTATTCTTAAGGATTCTTTAGATTTACATCTATTATTTTCATTATTTAAATTATGAAGTGATGGGTGCTCTGAGTGATTCTAAACTTAAGACAAATCCCTAATTCATAACCGCATGCCTAATTCACAAGCTATGAGTCAACTAAGAATCAAGCTGTGAGTCGAGCTATGAGTTGATCCACAATTGACATATCAAAACCACGTATTAACTCATAAGCCATTCCATGAATCAAACTATCAGCTTACCAAACTATCATGTCATGTCCACATGCCATATCGACAACTCATCTCTGACCCAAAGGCCAAACCCATATTGTGTGTCAAACTATATGCAGAAGTCAAAGTTTAAATATTCCAAGCTGAACTCCTTATTCCACCTGTCATCCACAAAATACACAAGCCATGCAATTACCATTGAGAGCCAAGCCCTCCTGCAAACTATTAGCATCATATTACAGTTGTATGACTGCTGTGAAGCAAAAAAAAATTAAACATAATGCTCCCATGTGTATCTTTAATCCCAGGTGTTAGGAAAGAGCCATAATTTATGCATACATGTTATGGTATCAAAGATATTGCACAGAAGGAGATTGTAGGTGCCCGATCTGTGTGATAAGGGTTCTCAACAGCTCAAGCTATGATGAAGAGACAAAATCGATGCACATGATGTTTGCAGACATTAAAATGATGAAATCCCAGTTTCTGAGCATCCAATCTTAAACGCCTTGGCTCTGGGGTTTGTGAACTTTTCCAAATCAGTTGAACGATCATCTGTATGAAGTGCTTACGAGCATCAAAAGGCCCCATTGGCATGCATTATCATTTCATCCAATTGAAGGGGTTTGCTTTTTTCATCAATGTGAAAATGAAGATGTTATTGAGTAAATTCTTCTACATGCCATATTAAATTTTTACATGGCAAATTCCATTTCCTGAATTGCCACACCGAGGTCTTCCAGTTGTTGAAGGAACCCATCACTTGTTGTGAACAAAGGCATATGAAGATAAGAGTTAAAAGGGTTTGAAGAATAGATCTGGCAGTTTATTAGTGTTGCTGTGGACATATATGCCAATGATATACACAGTTGGGGAATATGAAGATATAAAGATCTCAATTACTCTAGAATTTAGTCTCTAAGGAAGCAATGTTCTAAAGATGCTAGGCTATTTGGTATTATTGGTCTACTTCCTGTGCACTACCTTCTTGGAGATTATTATAGTGGACTCAATTGCTTGGCACCCATAGATGTTAACCAGAAAGGTGTCTACAATTATGTGATTGAAAGCCATATCACAACTATTTATTATTATGGATTTTCCAACCTTATGTTGAGAATGTATGTTGAATAAATATGGGCCTTCAATCAAGTTCTGTTGTATATAGTAAAAACTAAACAATTCCATCAAAAATCTCCACAGTTTGATCAAATCCTAAAGAAAAATGAACAGATGAATGCTCTATTGGCTAGATGCCTCTCTATTTTTCCATAAATGAAGCTCGTTGAGGAAAATGTAAACAAACAACTGAAAGAGAAGTATCGAGAGAAGATGGCTAAGATGCAAAGAACCTTGGAGAGCGGTCTAAAAGATCAGAAGGTTTCAATATTAGGTTCATCTAGATGCACAATAAAAAATGGGAATCATGAAAACCATTTCAGATGAGCATCATGTAGTAGTCCTGCTTGGGAAAGGTGGGTTTTGGAGTGAATGGTTGAAAACTTCCAATTTGTCTTATGTTGACATTAGTACTAGGTATAATTACCAAGGAGAAATGGATTCTCTAGAAGAGAAGCCAGGGAGCAGAAAACTAGAGGCTGATAACATTGAATACTTAAGTTGTTTACAGAGGAAGACATCTTTTGTTGATCATTTGAAAGGAAACAATGCATTATTGGTTGAAAGAAGAAAGATTGTTACATCTTCCATGATATTTTCAGAGAATTCTAGTATACCATTTGATTTAGTATATGGCTTTTGTAGTGGTAAGATAAAACCTTAAAAGATGGAATGGTCCAAATATTTATGTTAAAGAAGATGGATTACAACAGAAAATTGGTGTAAATGTGGCTTTGCAGTCTTTTACAAGCCACACAGGTCCTATACTCTGTCTGGCAGCACATAATATGGTGGTTACTCCAAAGGAGCACAGAGTAGACAAGTATTGGTATGAGGCAGTATGGATTGTATTGTTCGTATGTGGGATTTGAAGGGTGGAAGTGTGCTTTCATTAACTATAGAAGGTTCCTGAGAATGGAAATCCAGATGCATTATTTTTAGCTTTGAAGKTCATGACAAAATCCTTTCAGAGATGAGAAATCTATGTAAAATGCTATCACATGCATGMAATCTAAGTGACCTATTTACACCATAGCATATGCTTCTTTTCTTCTTGCATTGAAGGAAACATCCTTTTGTTGTCCTCGAGTTCATTTTGTTTGGCAAGTTCTAGTAGATATTTTGTTTGCAGATCTGGCAGTGGCTCAAGAATGATAGGTTGCACATACTTGCAAACTAGGGGATTTTCTTGTAGGTGGCAGATTTGGTCAACATTGATCTTATATTTAGTTTTTGAAGCAATGACTCATAGTCCATATGGTGGATAAAACTCAAAGAAGATTCCTACATCCTCCAGCATGCAGAGCAACTGTCGAAGATTTTAGACTTAGAAAAGAGTTTGACTCCTTTAATATAGGATCAGATCTTTTCATTTTGTAAATCAGTTTTAGTATTATGTTATTTTTAATTTTTTGATCCTCTTTCATAGGATCTCAATTATTTTATGTAAAGTCTTGTTTGCAGCTCAACATGTTTGTTAACATTTTATATCAATTAATTGATCTACATAGCTGCCTAACTAGGTCATGTATTTTGATTACTCTTCATAATGCAATTTTTGAAAAGACAGTTGTAAGTTGTCGCTTTTCCCTATTTATCTGCTTTTATCTATGCTTCGTTCATGACTGGAAGCATGAATACGAAGCATGAAAATTTGCGACTGTGTTACCTTTCTGTTTTAAAATTTCGTTAAAGGAAAATTGTTCATACAATTAATTAATGAGGTTTGGTTCCTTGCCATGAAGAGTTACTCTCTTTATTTCGATCCTTTCAACACCAAGCATTCTTAGAGATTGATGGTTATATAAACAAGGGACCCCCACGATTTGATTTTTTCTATGGTTTTGTTTGATTCTTGGATATACGTTTCTTTGCTAAGCCTTTGATTTTCGACTTACCCAAACCTTGTGATAGAACCCATGATGCGCTCACTTATTTTTCATTTTTATTGCTTCTGTCCTAGCTCGTACTAAATGCAAAGGTGGCAATATGATTTGCAGGCAGACATCATTCCCAAGACTGGCCTTGGGTTTTGCAAACCCTCTTCGCATGCATTTCAATTAAACACCCATCTTATCGCTATGAGTTTATGTTCATACATCGTTCACTGTTGGAATTTCTCAGGCTCGGGTTATGGCTCTGGACTATCTCACAAACCCTCTTTGTGCGTTGTGTCTGATTCATTACCTTTTCGCCCATTATGGCTCCTGTTGTGAGAGTCGAACCTAATGGAATTCAAACTCTGCTCTTATATGACGATGCCAGAGAAGATTTGGAGACAAGTGGTTGGCTCGTTTTCATTAGGAAATTTCAGGGTTTCAATTTACAAGTTGCCCAAGAATTCACTTTCTCCTTTGATGGGTGTAGAGCGAAAGTGGGTGATGTACAACTGGAGGTTACAGAGGATTTCTTGAGTCAAGCTATAGGACTACCTGCAAGCGGTCAAAGTTGGTTTAAAAATGCAAAAGTGGAAGAAGTTACTTGGAGCCTGCTATTTACATCTCAAAAAATAAAAGGGTGTGATAAAGGTATGCCCATTTCCTTCCTAAAAGATTAGTGGCACGATTTTCTTACTGTGGAAAAACAATTTTTTACCTGTGAGGGACATTTCGGTCTTGTGTTTTTTTACCATTTGTGTCTACTTATGATTTTTATGGGGTTTCCCTTGAACATGCCATATTACTTACTGAGGAGTCTTTATATAATGGAAAAAATATACAAAAAGAAGCGGTCAGACTCTAGCCTCTTCCATCACAACCTAATTAAAATCTTGCTTATGCATCAATTAGAGTTACATAATGACAGTTGGGATTCATTCATAACTAGAAACAACTATGGTAACCCTGATATGGAGGAGGTAGATACACTCATGGTTGAATAGACCCTTGTCTACCCTACAACGCCTTTCTCACCTCCCCAGACCTGTGTCTCACCCCCTTACAACAAACCCTTGATCGATCTAAAGGTTATTGAACAAACCTATCAACAGATTATACATCCTAATGACTGTGTTAAAAATTTAAAGAAACCTACAAGAAAGACATCTAAGAGAAATATTGATATAAATTTTAAGAACAAGAGAGTCGAGAGGCTAATTTCAAGGAGGCTTCGTAACAAGTCGAACTCTCATTCAAGTTCGATCAGTATGATCGAAGTCCATGAGAGTTCAGACTCTAAAATTGATAGGTTCCTTGCTGCAGAAGACCTTCATTCATTCCAGCCACACCTTGATCGGCCCTACAATTTTGTTGACAATTTACCTCCCCGTTTGGAAAAAAAATCCAGAGTTTCCTGGTGTCAAATTGGGTAATGAACATACTGTCTGTGTGGAAGGTGCTCCGGTTCACAATCATGCTTGTTCCCATGCAACCACCACACGGTCAAAGTGTGAAGTCTGTCTATCATGGATTGATAGATATTAGACTGATATCCCTATCCTACAGTCACGGGTTAAGGGTTTAAAGGATCAGATCGATGTCTTAACGAGAGAAAACCATAGGCTCGAGTCTGTTATTCAAGGGAAAGAAAAACGTATAAAGACAACATGCAATGTAGTATTTAAAAACGTTGAGGCTGCAAAAACCATTGTAAATTCCAAGGTTATTTGATACGATTTGATCTCATAGTTGGAGGTATGATTCTTTATCTTAAAATAGGACTATTTGTTCAAATTAGATTGCTTTGTTCTTTTAATAGATTGGATTTCATTTACTAAATAACTAGCTACAGAATCACAAGATTCTGTAGCGAGTTATGTTAATTCGAATTATGTAAATTAATGGTTAGAAATGTATATAAATCTTTTTATTTTCCTTTTTCTTTCAGGATATTCAGGAATCCATGATTACAAATTGATTTGAGGCATCCTTAAGACCTTCCAGTCATATCTTTGATGCATTTTGTATGAACTGAAATGAATTGTTATTAGTTTTGGAGGATTTAGTAGGATCTGGGTGGTTGCATCCCCCTTTTATTTTTGTAATAAATATTTGATCTCAGAAAGGGAAACATGTATCTTTCCTGAGGCCTTTATAAACCCATCATTTTGTAATCAGAGACATCTCGGCCTGGGGCTTATTGTGGACAACTTATACTCAAATTTAGACATAACAAGTATTTACTTTATGCTTTAGTCATCTGTGAATGTTGTTGTGCTCTATAATTTGTTTATCTTGGTAATTGAATGACTACAGATAGCTTTCGTCTTCGCAGATTATTTTGTTGTCAAGATAGTTTTTCCTTCATAGTTCACGATTTTATGCTTCAGTTTTATCAAAAAAGCGAATGATCTTTCAATTCATATTATGAGGTTTACCTTAAACGTGTTGATTGATTAAATGCAAATTGTAACTGTAGGATTAATCTTATGTGTTATTACTTGTAGTCTATTATATCACTATAATTATTTTGCGTCCTGTTGTTTTATCAATTAAATACACCAGTCAATGCACACTTTAGTGTGTGTACCAAACAGTGTGAAGATGCACAACAGATTTATCTCGTGGATGTATTGATGTACAATTTACGCAAACAGTTGGATGCATACTCCTTAAGTGATTAATAGGTTAGTCTATTCTTTTATTTCATTTGCTTGCTTATTATAGAAGTTCTTATATATAGTATAATTTTTACTGTCTATATTTTTCTGTTTAAATAATAGTTTTATATTTGATCTTACGAATGCATATAGATTAAAAAACGAACCAAAAACAAGTAGTACTTTTTCTTTCTTTATTACTTTCATTAAAAGAACCATTTTACATTCGATTTCTATGAGTTTAGATTAAAACTCATAATTTATACATATTGTATATATGAATTAGATAAATAGAACTATCATATAAATATTATTTAAATCAACTATATATATATATATATATATATATATTTAGATGTACATATATATTTCAGTGATTAGTAATTAGTGAGTTATTTCATTTCTTTTATTTATTTTTTGTTTCCTCTAGGACTTTAGATTGACCAACGGAGCCATTAAACCCATCAGAGTGAGTCAATCCAAAAGGTTTGGGTTAATTAGACAACCCCGGATCAGATTCACTCTTCCAGTTGACATGCGGTCAATTTCGCCCATCAACAAATGGCGCTAGAAGGAGGGCCTGAATACTATTGATGGTACGTGGAGGTCGTAAGACTCCCCCCCCACCTACCCGCTCACCTATAGTAACAAGAAGTCGCTCTGACGACAACATTGTCCCTCAAACAACAACCACATCAAATGACAATCCATGGATTACCGTTGAACCAGTAACTCCAAACCCCCCAGGGGCCGACGTAAAATAAATTGTTCGTCAATCCCTCCTAAGGATGCACAATGCTTTGGCCTGTATCAGACAACCAGGTCGGCCTTTGAATCAACCATTAGACTTCTCTGATATCAGGGAGCAACTTGAAGGCACTGATCTTACCCTAAACCCTACGGATCCAGATCACATCCTCACTCCTACAGCAAGAGGATCTGGTATTCCACCATGACCACCCCCTTCATCTCCTTCTTCTTCTAGAGAAGAATCATCAGACGAAAGAAATTCTTCATCTCAGCCTTCAACACCACCCACGCCTATGGCCAATCCGAACAATCCCACCAGGCCTTGGCTCGATCAAGATGCAGTGGCCATACTTGGGCCCCAACATCCTTTGCCTAAACATCCAGAGAAGTGGCTCCCTAAATTCGATCCAGATTCCAAGCAGATCGTTGAAGATCATATCAAAAAATTCATGCTAGCCATTAGGCTCCGTAGTGTTGAACATGAAGACGTAGTATGTATAATTTTTCCGTACACCTTTGAAGGCAATGCCTCTACCTAGTACTTTTCCCAACAACTCCACACCATTGTTTCATGGGATAGATTCGAATCCTGTTTCCTTGAGAAATTCGGAGACGACAAATCTCCTGAAGTCCTAATCATGGAAGTCTCTAGTTTAAATATGAACCCCAAAGAAAAGATAAAATACTTTAATCAAAGGTTCATAACATTAAA
>SNQJ01S0028317.1:56883-72306 GCA_010110895.2 Picea sitchensis
GATTTGATGGTATCCACAATGCAAGTCAATTTTGGTGAAGTATACTGTGCAATGTAGCTCATCCAACAAATCATCTATCTTGGGAATGGGATACCTGTTTTTTTATGGTTTTCTTATTCAAGGCTCTGTAATCAATGCACATGCACATAGTTCCATTTTTCTTCTTTACCAACACAACTGATGATGAAAATGGACGTGAACTCGGTCTAATATTCCCCATGGATAATAATTCTTTAATAACATTCTCAATATTGTCCTTAAGCTTCTTGGGGTGCTTTTATGGTGTAGTGATTATTAGTTTGGCTCCTTATTCCAATTCTATGATGTACTAAAACCCTCTATCTGGTGGTTGACATGGAGGTATTAGATCAAAGACCTTTTTATTCTTGTGAAGGATTCTCTATATTTCTGGAGGATACTACTTATGCTCTCCAATGCTCACTCCCATAAAAAAGCACTCAAATGCATAGGTCACTTCCTCTCGCATAAATATTGCATGCATTCATTTGGTTGTCACAACTCTAGGTGTGTGTCCTGTCATCCCTTTAAGTGTGACTCTTTTTCCATTTTCCATGTTGAAAGACATATCCATGGTTTTTTAGTTAGTGGTGATTGGTACCAATGTGCTAAGCCACTGCACACCCAGTATGATGTTTGTATGTGGTATATCCACTACATAGAAATCATGTGTCAAAGTGTACCTACCCAATGTCAATATCATATGTGGAATATACTTGTCACAAGCCATAGTGCGTCCTCTTGCTACCTCAACCAAAAACCCCTCAAAGTCCATGGTGGGAAGGTGTTTCCTTTTTACCATAGCAATGTCAATGAAAGTATGAGAAGCTCCTCCATCAACTAGTACTGTTGTTCATTGTCCCTACACAATTCCTTTGATCCAGAAGGTATTAAAATTGGGAACTCCACTAATGGATGCAATGGTAGCCTTCTTAACCCCTGCAACATGGTGCGTGGGTCCCTCTTCTCCCTGTGCATGTGAGACCTGTTCTTCCTCCTTCTGATTCATCTCTATGTTATAAATGTCTCCACTTTCCTCCTCATCAATCTTATCTTCACTATTAGAAATTGATTCTATATAATGAATTTTCCCTTTACCCATACATCTGTGACCTAGCTGCCATGGATCTTTGCAAGCAAAACATAAATTCTTCCTTCTTAATTCCCTTCTAGTAGCTTCATCCATCTTCCCTTTTCCTTTGTCAAACTATCTGGTTTCTCACCCCCTTGGAATGATTGGGGGTCTAGGTTTGACCTTGTTTTTGTAGGAATCCCCTACCAAATATTAGGTGTGCTCAATAACATCATGCAAGGTTATAGACTGGAAAGGCTTAACCCATCCACATAAAGGCTTAGTCAAACCTTCTATGTACATCATCAATAACCAAGATTCTGACATATCTGGAACCATATCTGCTACTCTCTGAAACTCCTCAATGAATGCTTCTATTGACCCTACTTCTCTAATCTACATGAGCTCCTTGAAATGAGGTTATGGATCCTCGCTATCAAATATTTCAATGAATCTCTGGGTGAAGTCAATGTATGAAGTGACATGTTCATAACCCAAAGTGAGCATCCCATGAAACCACCTGTCATGCGCTTTACCATTCAAGTGTAATGTTGAAAACTTGATGGTCTTCTCCTCTTCCATAGGGTTCAACTGAAGGTAGGAATCCATCTTTTATACCCAAGCCTTAGCTGGAATATGACTAGATCCATCAAAATGGGGCATATCCATTCTTCCTTCCTTGCGCCCCAAATCATTTTCACCTTTGTAGTGTCCCTTAGACTTTTGCCAATATGTGATGTGGCAATATTATCCAAAGGAAACCTGTCTTTGGAAACATGCACTTAGAGAGTTATATTCTCTCTCCATATCCTCCCATTCATCCTCAATGCATCCATGTCCAAAGGCATTTGTGTCCCTTGGCCATGCCTCYAAGAAGGTAGGCATATATGGCCTAGGTGTGGTCTTGCTAGCCATGTGTGAATGAGAATGTGTGCCTATAGATAATCTAGGGTCCTCTCTATGATCTKTGTTTCCATATTCCTCATCATGACATGTTCGTCCATGAGATCTACCAACTCCTTGATTTACTCCAAATAGGGGTGGGTCCTTGCCATGTCTTTGCTCCATCAAGAACTAGGAGAGGAAAAATTGATGCTTGCGTTGTTCCTCCATTATCGATATCATTCTATCTTGTCCTTTCTGAAAATTTACAAAGGATGTCTTCAATTCTTCCTATCCCATATAAAAATGATTTTGCATCTCTTCTAGGTTATGTTGCATAATAACCTGGCTGTTATGTAGTGTATCATTCACTGTTTGAACCACCTTTTCAGCTAAAACTATTTCTTCTTCTGACAATTCATTCTTTGTTTCATGAGTTTCCCCCATGCTTTCTACATGCTCTTCTTCTTCTGGAATACTCGATACATGATGTCCCCCCGCGATCTCTCCTCTCAGGAATTAGATTTTATCACAATCTAGTGAAGGAATTCACTCTGATACCACTGTGATGTTCCCAAGCAGATTCACTAGGAACTTAGGGGTTTATTTCCGATTTGTTTGTATGATTGTTTGAATTTTTTGCAGGTTTTCTTCTCAAAGTTGCGTTGGAGGTGTTTGGTTGAGTTTTATAGCATATGGTGGATGAATATAACACAACAGTAGATGGAAATAACAAGATACAAGAAAGTTAATACAAGAGAATGCCCAAATAACTTCAGATATGACATTTATTTAGTTAATAAGCTAACCTCCATACATCAGATCTACATATCTGGAATAAGATAGTAGATATATAGAATTTTGGGCTGGATATGCCACCAAGATACAAAGAGATGAAGATGTGAGTCCTCCTAATCCTTCATTAGCAACATGCAAGTCAATACAAGATCAATTTCTTTCCCTTGAAGCCTTGGCACCTCCAGAACTAGCTGAGATGCGCCCGAATTGATTGTAACAACCTAGGAAGTTCAACTTCCTTCAAGAAATACCTCAAACCCCTATAAAATACTACCAAACTATAGATCTGTAGATGTAGAGTGCATATGAAGAGATAACTCAGCCAAAATCATAGGTCTAACCCACCAACTCACTAAATACCCAAGGTACAATGTGCCCCTCTTCAAAAATTCACCCAAGAGCCACAATAAATAAATATGCAGAGGAAACCCTCCAATGATAGATGAGAAAAGGCACTCTAAGGCTGGAAAACCCTCTAGGAATGAGTTTTGCGTCAAATCTCCATTCCACTGACCAAATCGAACTAGTATTTCTCCAACAATGTGCCCTACCTGCATAAAGCCTCTAGATATGTGTCTTGCCTCTTCAATCCAATGTAGAAAATAGTTTGTAGCTGAATATAATGGTGAGGGTGGAATATTTCACCACCTAGACAAATCTTGGATCTAGAACGGAGGAATATTTCACCTCCTTGTTGATCTCTTGGGTTTGTTTACTCAAAAGCCTCAAAACTTAAGCTACTTATCTCAAGAAGTAATAAGAGAAAATGATATGAATGAGGAGTGAGGTGCCCTAATATCTCTTTTATACCTCCATCTTCTAATTCTCACTTGAGTTACTTTATTGATGCCTAAGGTTATTACTTTACTTTCTCCTCTAAGTCAAATAACCCCTTTCCTGCTTTTACCAAAGTCACTTTAATAATATAACGATTAGCTCCTTAGTGACCCTTTTGCACCTCTTAGCCCTCTTTTACCCATGAGACTATAATCTAGAGGGGTGACTAGACTACTAAGTCTCCTATTTTTCTTATCAAGAAGAGGGGAACATTACAACAACACAACTTATAAACTTCACTTTAGTAACCACACACTTCCAAGAAAAAAAAATTAACTTACTAAATGGAAAATAGTAACCACACACTTCCAAGAAAAAAAAATTAACTTACTAAATGGAAAATGATTATTGATCATAAGAACAAATAATCACTTTAGTAACCACACACTTCACTTTAGTAACCACACACTTCCAAGAAAAAAAAATTAACTTACTAAATGGAAAATGATTATTAATCATAAGAACAAATAATTTAGAACTCTTTTTTGAAAATTTAATTCAAGCCAATTGAAGTAATAAATAAAGCCCAAGATTTAATCTCTTCATCTAAAATCCAAAGTATGATTTAATTAAGAATTAAATATTAATATAAAAAAACCCCAAAATATTGGTTCATACTACAAATGGAAAAAGCTTGAAATGCAAGTTAGACAACAAAACCATAAGAAAGCATATATCTTAATGCATGATTATGTGGCCTACGGGTGGCTTACATCCATTGACATGCTGGTGATTTACATCCATTGATGGAAATATTTGACTATTTTTTTTACGCTTCATGGTATGTGAAGCACCAAAAACCCAAGTTTTGATGAAGCCTAAGTAATAGTTCTTCCTTGTGACCAATACTTTGATGAAGCCTATGAAACATGCCAGTGATTTCCCACGGGAGATGAGTGTGTGTTCTCTCCATTTCAATCTTTTCTATAGAGATATTTTTGCAAATTAAGGGCATAGGATTTCATATGGCTCTTCACTTTAACAATGGTGTTGTTGCCTTGCTTTTCTATGGAGAACATTTTGCAAATTAAGGGCTAAGGATTTCATATGGTTCTTCACTTTAACAATGGTGTCCTTGCCTTGCTTTTTTATGGAGAATTTTTTGCAAATTAAGGGATAAGGATTTCAGTTATGTTATGAGGCAAGGAAGGAAAGAAAATGAGAGGAGAGCACATATCAGTACCTGCAACAATAAAAAAAAATGAAAACACGCAGGGTGTTATAACAATGGTATTTTACATTTCCTATTTCCCACCACAAAAATCTGCTTTCCTTTTGCCAAAAATGTATGAGGTATGCAGCCAATAAATATCTAGTAATAAGGGTATTCTATATATTCTAGGGTGTTTTATTTATTCTTGTGTTGAGGTTTTAGTGCTCCATGGGATTCTGTTTGTTAATGCAATTGTTTATATATCGGGGGATGGAATCATTGTTAATTTGTTTTTATGGATATGATAAGTTGATTTTTTTTTATGGATATCATAAGTCCATACAGGAATCTCATATTTACGTTTGTATATCAATGGCTTGAATGATTTGATACCTTTAAACACAAATCTTCTAAGCACCAAAAAATAAATTACTTCATTGCACCTTCTTTAAAATTACATTTGTATGCACCAATTTCATAATACTGAAAATTCACATCTTAATGTCTTGTCTCTTCTTTGTTAGTTAATTATTTTAGAATATTTTTAGGGCACTTTATTTTAGGCTAGCATTGATTGAAGGACTTACGAGAATGACATTGAATATGACATTGTCAGGGGCTGGCGAACATTACAGGTATTCAAAAGGTATGCCTCTCTCTCTATCACCTCCTCTTCCTCTCTTTCGACATCTTCATGGGAGTGGCCACTGTGTTGATTAAGTGGTGAATTTTTCTGAGAATTGTCCACGAAAAGGTCCTATGTCGATGAATCATATGATGAATATCGATGGGGAATTTGTTGTATGGCTTGGCATCAACATTGTGGAGACATTCTGTGCAATTCCCTGTAGCAACTCTTTGATGGTTTCTCTCTCCAACGCTTCATGTAGTTTTGACAAGAAGACGATTGTACGACATGTATATCTAAAGGTGACAACAAGATGTGCGTTGCTTGTACCTTAACATACCAAGTGGAAGTGGAGGGAATGTGGATTTCACTACTCTCATATACAAGCTAGGGTCACATCGTAAGTGTTATAGCCTCTTGATGCAAGGATATGTAGGGTGGTCAGTGTTAGAGATAATGCCTAGTTAATGCTACATTCTAGAGTTTAGGGATTGGATTGGGTTTGTTGGAGGATGCTGAGATATTCTCTCAACCTCTCCCTCCAAGAGTGGAATAAGTTGGATCTCACAACACTTATTTAAGTGTGATGTATCTCAGGTTATTGTGTGCAATACAAATTATCATTTGTGTATTTATGTGATATGGTTGCTCTCCATATTCTCAATTGTCAGAGCTTGGACTGTATTAGTATTGTAGGGTAGCCTACTAAATTGACCACTGAGTTTTTTTTTAATCACTTTTAAAGTTTGACAATTTGGAAAATAAAAGAGAACAATCCAAGGGATATAAGTTACATCACCTAATATTTAACCAATCAAAAATTCCCTTTATAATATTTGATAAATAAAAAAATATTTTTTTTTAATAATAAATGGATTTAATATTGAATTTATGAAAAACTTTGCATATGTTTGGAAATTTAAATGGGCATTGTCTAATTGCTACATAAATATACAAGAAATCACAATTTTATGTTGTTTAAATTGCATTTATGAATTCAGAAATAGATTCAGCTTGCTGAAAAACCCCTAGGACACTCAGATTATACATAATTAACCACTCAAATCTATAGATCCAACAAATTCTTGCAGGATTTTAAGAAAAATTAAACAAAAAACATTACTGGAAAAGGGGAAAAAACGTGGAAACATCTTCAATCTCCCAATGCCAATAGAATGAAACATTGCCACTTGCTATGTAGTCACACAAACTAACTTGACATCCTTCCATTGTAAAAATGAAGCCATGGAAGGAAAGTAATTCCCATATTTACTTCCCAACAAAAACATCATCGCCATAGAATCTCTTCATAATCAGAACATTACCATTTCCAAGAGATATTGTCTTAAAAAAACACTATGATTTCAAGCGCAGATTCATTGGTGGTGCTCAAGAAGGTCAACATCGAAGTATTATTGTGTGTGTCTTGGTGCATGTGTGAACCAAACTGACCTTACTCAATTGGTTTATAATTTGAGGAAAACAAAAGAGTTAGTGAACAAACACCTATATTGTCATTATTAGATGTGGTTTAGAAGCTCTCTTCATGGTAGGATTGTTTGTTTCTTCCAAAGGGATCTCTCTAATTTTGTAGTAATCTAGAAACACCTCCCCTTATGAAATGGACCAATAAGAGGGAGAAATAGGCAAAATAATCATTTATGGAAGATCAAGTGGAACCTAAAGGCAATTCAAGTGAGGCACATAGGTTTAAAAATTTGGTGTTGCAAAGGGAAACTTTACACCTATATGTTAGATGAGAGAATATACATGAAGAAGAATATCTGTAAAAAAATATGGAAAATGGACACTCTAGGATAAGTTCTGCAAATAGAAAAATTAGATTAGTGAAGTAAAAGTGTTCAAACAAATCAAACAAAAGAATAAAAGATATACATTAAGTATAAGTGTCATTTGTTAGTCAAGTGGTTGTAGCTCAATTGGTTGGGGTGGGGAGTTTTCTCCTCCCCACCTAGGTTCGAGTCTCATATATGCGACATGCTTCAAAATACTTGACCCTCCTACGTTCTCCAGATTTCAGGGGGGATTTCTCTGGATGTAGCGAGCTTCGCACCGTGAACCACAATGAAATAAAAAATAAAAAATAAGTGTCATTCGTTGGATGGAATGAAAGAATAGTAGTCATTGTGATAAAGTGGACTTTACGACTAGGAAAAAAATGGAGTCTCGCTCACAGAAGGCACGACATCAACTGATTGGTAAAGCTCACACTTTGAGAAGGTGGTGTTTCTTGAGTGGTGGATAACTAAGAAGGTTGAGGAAAGTGGAGTCTTGGAAAGAGAAGCTAATGGGGCCTCTATACTATTAGCTAAATGTTAATATGCCATGAGGTAGTGTTGATGTTTGAAGAAACAAGATGATAATGAGCATTAGGTAGCTTTAGACATTTATGAATATAATGTCCAAATTGCTTGCAAATGGTGTAAGGGTGGATAGTCTAAAGATGATCATTGTGCATTTATGGAGGGATGGATTGACCCTGATAGGGGGTGGGGCTATCCATCAGTTGTGCAAGAGGTTTTGAAAAAAGGGAAGAGATGGGGGTAGGGAAAATTAAGTGGTGAAGTTTGGATAGGTACAAACAATGGTTAGTGTAGTAATCTAACACATCAAAAATGGCGCACAAATGGAAAGTGTGAGCGTGACTGTTCTATTGTTGTATGGGTGGGGTAGGGAACTTTGGTGCTCTTGACACTCCTCTAATTTCCCTTCAATCCTTGGATCTTCAATGCATAAGTCTTAACATTTTGTTTTGGCCTCTTGGATGGACTTCGATTACTAATTTGACAATTATTGGGAGGGATAAGGGAAGAAGACCAAGTACATAGGTGGTGTAGTAGAAGGTTTTGTACATGGGGAAAAGGTACCAAAGAGGTATGGTCAACCCAAGAAGATTGAGAAAAATTTAAGCATACTCATTCAATATTCTTTATTACTCTCAATGAATATACATTTTAGTAATTTTCAATTTCAAAATAAACCAAAAAATATATCAATTTCATGTATAAAATGGAAAAACAAAAACAAATATCACTCAAAATGTTATGAAATCCAAAACCAAACAATATTTGAAATAAGCAATTATAAATGCTATTATTTTACTTTACCAACTATCTATCTCATATGTGACAAATAACAATGTTAATAAACCTTTGTATATCACCCACATTCTCCTTTGAATATCAAAATATCAAAATATTCAAAATGAAATTGATAAATATATATTGTAAAAAAAAAAAAAAATCACATCTAGAAATTCCTAACACTTAGATACATTATAACTCTTCTCAATATTTCTTTCTATTATTAGAATCTTCTTATTCTCTCCAAATATCATGATCTCATTTTTGTATACATCTAATATTAAATATCAAGATCGAGTATTGTATCCATTGTTGTGACTATTAAATATTGGAGTGTTATATTCATTGTGGGGAAATACTTGTAAATGAAATAGTTAAGATAAAGTAAATTTTATATGTTTGATTTATTTGATATTATTAAATTAAAATTAAAATAATTTTTTTTATTTTGAAATTGAAATATTTTAAAGAAAAATTGAAATAAATTAAAATTAATTTCATATAAATAATATTGAAATTAATATCAATATAAGGAGGCTAATAATGGATTTTTAAGATTTACATGTTTCAATTTCAAAAAAATAAAAAAAAACAAACAATTTCTACCAATTTATGGCCTTAAAATTAGTTCTAATAATTTTGATAGGAAAGAGAAATTTCTCAAATTCAGATTTTTGAAAATTTACTTTTAATAATACAAAGGAAGGATTGAAGGAGAATTCACTACAATAAAGGAGAATTCACCTTGAAGAAATTCACTTTACAACCATTGTTTTTGGACATTCAAAACTTGCGAGAGGCTCCTCCTCCCAAATCAAATATCAGTACATTTTCTCTTTACTGGAAGTGGCTCTCTTATCAAGCTCATAAACAATGGCAGCAACAATGGGCTCATTGATGGTCTTGAGACCGACATCCTTGGTCCCCTGTCTCTGCGAGAATAGGCAGAAACAGTAACAACAACATTCTTCACAGTTTGGACTAGAAAAGCTTATCTACAAGCTTCCAATATATCTATATCTTCAACAATTATATTCAGCTCTAAATATTTCACCGAGCAATTTCTTTGAATTGAAAACAGAACCCTCTCTTACCTCATACTTTGTTAAGAAACCAGTTGATCCCCACTCTTGGATGCCACCATTGAATAGGGTTTATAAACAATGTATTAATTGTTAGAATAAAACTTACTTTAGGAGACTAGATTGGGTTGGTTGAAGATTTTGTAGGAGGCTGTTGAGATATCTTCTCAACCACTCCCTCCAAATATGGAATTGGTTGAATCTGAATCCAGCTATATATTTACCTATGTATGTGTGTAACAGTGTTGTAATACAATTGAGTTATTTCTGCAATATGCTTTTTCTCATATTTTCTAGTTTAATATTTCAGATGGAAAAAACCACACTCCCAATAGATGGATATGAAGAAGAAAATTTGAACAGCGAATAAGGATATGAAGAAAAACAAGATTGGTTTGACGAAGAAGACATCAAGACAAATGTGAATATCTCCTTAGTAAATGGTTTGAGTAAATTAAGAAGTAATCTGAATTAGAGGATTTGATTTTAGGCACTAATTATGTGAATAGGTTAAGGTCACAACATGCTAAATTATGGAGTGGGCAAACATGGATAGGAAAAACTAGTTTTAGTTCAATTTTGATTTTGATTTGGAGCTAGAAAATGGGTTTAGGGTTAGTATGAGTTTTGTTAGATCCAAGTATCATATATTAAGGAGCAATGATGATCTTGTTGTTAGAAGCAAACAAAATTTGTTTCTTGTTAAGAGTGCTTATTGTGTGGGGTTTCAATGAAATGGGCCACTGCTACTCAATCCTCTGCTTGATAATAGGTTGAATTTTTTCCAATTTGATGAAAAAATACTTTCCATTTTCCTTGAACCCTTTCACTTGAATCAGTTCTTTTTGAATTCCAAGTCTTTAACTTTTTTGTATATCATTTTGTTATAAAATGTGGAGTTGTCCATAGCCTAAAAAAAGTGAAACTATGGATTCTGGAGTTTCATGCCGGTTTGACAAAGCTGATCTTGTGTCTATGGAAAGAGCATGTCACCATTTGTCATTGCCTCTCTCCCCAACTCTGCCAAACAACTCTTGCACTAGATCGTAATTTAAATCCCCATCAAATTATCTATATCACAACTGAAATGATAATATATGCTCAATCTATATCTCATTACATCACAACCAGTAAGAGAATTTTATCATTTCCATACCAAACCTACATTTCCATACCAAACCTACACTGGAGTATATACCTTTTATAGCCTCATTGTCACAATATACTTTAAAAAAAATAGTTTTAAACTCTCTTTTTCTTAAGAAAAAACTCAAGTAACACGAACTAAGTAAATTTGACGGAAGTTATCCACATTCGATATGGTATTGATATAGTAACATTTATATACCATAACAAATAATCATGATTCTATATTCTCAGTCAAATCAAAATATTTAAAACCTATTTATAAGTAAATGAATATTTTACAATGAATTGTTTGTATTAATTGAAGGCATGAATTCTATGGTTGTATAATGCCTTATAATTAGGAAAGGACATAGAACAAACTCTTCACCATAGGCATTGTTGTTCTAGGGCAAGGTGTAGTGTCATCTATAAGGTTGGGAAGAAGCTTCAATGGATCATAAGTGAAGGTATTCTTAACTTGGATCTTCTTTGATACTGAAGTAAAAATGTAAATTGTGTTTAATTTCCTTGACTGGAAAACGTCTCTCTATACTGTAATCCAACATACTTGCCCAATTGTCCATATGAAATTGGTGCTTCCATCTTCTAACTGCTTAATATATACAAACAATGAAGAAACTACTTCTTAATAATTTTATAGGAAATAGTGCTCTCCAAATTTCTGAACCACTAAAATGTTCAACCAACACAATTTATCTCTTCTACACTATATGGCACAAGAAACTCAACCAACTTTAAATTAGAAGAATCCTTGGAAACCTTATCATAGAAATGCCTCAACTAGCTTTTTTCTAATAGGGTTTGAAGAGGACGTGGTATGCACTCAATGAATACATTTTTCCTTCTTACTTTCCTTTCTTCAAGCACATGAAAATATGACAACATATTTCCTTTCTTCAAGCACATGAAAATCTGACAACATATTTGCAAAAATTTCCAACAAAAATGCTCCCAATGAATAGAAAAATTAGTATGATTTGAGTTGAATTGATCACAATAAAATGTAATATACCTTATTTTCACTAATTTCACAAACTTTGCAAGCTCCCCCAAAAGGCAAAAGGTTATAGTGTTTAAAAAAATAAAGAAAGATTTGAAAAAAAAATAAAAAAAAATGACGATGGAAACTCTTAATATATACAGTGAAAGAATTCACACATTCTCTGTAAATTTAAGAAAACCATGCTATATGCACGGTGCAACAAATCAATTTCATTTTAAAATTACTAAAGGGAGATATGATTTTTTTTGGGAGAAGTAGTCTCACAAATGGTATTGATTACCATGGTTCCATAATTAGGTGGTTATTTTCTCCTGACAAAAATGCTGACCTCGGTGCCTACCCTTTGTTAGTTGCGAAGGCACTTGACATGAATGTTGCAACAAAAAAAATATGTCAAATTGTTTCCTTGGGGAGTATTAAATAATTCGCACAAAGGTTCAAAGTTTAGAACTATTTTACACTTATTGATATGCCTAATTAGCGAACTCTGCCAGTATAATAAGATTGAGATCTCAAGCTGCAATATATTATTTCCAATAAGATTTACTCCTTTGAAACTAATAAATTAAGAAGATTTACAAAATAACTAATCAGTGTGTTCTGCTAGAGTTGTTGGCTACAAGATTGCGCCCAATTGGCTTTGGGTCTCTTTGGTTAGCCCTTGATTTTCCTTCATTTTTCAGGTGTTCATATTTCCATTTTACTTGTTGTTTATAGTGATTTTTTTATTTCTTTTTATACTGTTTTTTTTATTGCTTTTCACAAAAACAACATAGGTTACAATATCGATTGTTTTTTCGTAATATTTTTTAAATCCAGGAGACATAGGTAGTGCATTTTACAAATCCATACCAAATGTTGCGACCAATGTTTAGTATTGCAACTTTAGGCTTAATTGATTTCAACAACATTCTCAATCATAAAACAATCGTTGCTTCCCCAAGTGAAAATTGTTTGTACCTCACTAAATAATCACTAAATAATGATGGTCAAATCTATTCACCAAAAGTCTCTGCATTGCAATTTTCTTACAATTCTAGGATGATATCCAAATTGGCAATGCATATGATAAGATTAATACTCAAATTTATATTTAAAGTTAGAATTTGCTTTAACGATAATCTCTTTCTCACAATATGGCTTTGGAGAACCAAAACATACATATGCAATGGATGGCTTCAACTGAAGGTAGTTGGAGGAGAAGGGTTGAACCAGGGACATATTGGTTTGACCAATGGATGAGGATATATGATGGATGGCTTCAACATAAGGTAGTTGAAGGAGAAGGGTTGAATAAGGGATATATTGGTTTGACGAATGGATGGGGACATATGTAATTCACAAGGGGAGAATACATATGATTCCCTTTTTCTAGAAGTATGAATATAGAGGAAAGATGTAAACAAAGTAAAAAGGAAGTATGTTAGATATAAGGGTTATAATTAGGACTTAAGTGTATTTGGACATTTAATAAAAATTTAGTTAGAGACTTTGTAATAAAGTACTGTAATCAACTAATAAATATAGTCATTAGAAGATTAGATATTAGGGAGTTACATATCTATTCTCTCCTACTATATAATGAGACATGGAAACACTTATATGTATTCATGTTCAACTTTTGTGTGAGTAAAACTTAACAAAACATGTTATTGGTTCTTATTGGATATTATTGCAATTACACTTACTCTGCTTATGTGATAAAAACAATTTAATTTCAAAACATAAGGGAAACACATAAAATCTAATTATGAAAACAAGATGAGATGAGGCCAAATATGACCCACCATGAAGTTTACTTATTCAATTGTATGAAGTTCCAAAAATAACATCCTAACTAATTGCCAAATAACACTACTAATATCCTTGAATTCTAAAAATAACCTCCTAACTAATTGCGGAAATTAAAGTTCTAAAAATAATATCCTAACTAATTGTCAAAATATCACTACTAATATCCTTGAATTCTAAAAATAACATCCCAAGTAATTTCTCAAATAACACTACTAATGTCATTGAATTCTAATTAATTCAAATACACAAATCAAGTTACACCAACAAAAAGTTATTCCTCAATGCTCTTATTATCCATCATAATACATAAAACATAAATATACAAATGCAATAACATATATGGATGCATATGCAACGATTTATGTTTGTAATAAATTGTTGGCGACGTAAGTCACTCCTGGATTGCTTGCAGGAGCAGAGCCCGACGCCCATCAGTTTATGTCACAATTTGTTTATGAAAAGGGTGATCGAATGGAAGTTAACTCAAAACAATATTGTTCCAACTCTGAAACTAGGCCAGGCATGCATGGGCAAGTGAGGTCTTAGGTAAACTCCAAACAGTAAGTTGTAATAAGGGTGAGTAGGGGGAAGACTTGTATAAGAGGAGTGCAAGGGTCTGTTATAAACATCAAGCTTCTAACAGATTGTAGGAGAAGGCATCTAAATGCAAGATCTTCTTACATTCAAACGCAAAACACCGGAGAATACAACAATGCAATAATAAATCCTTTATCATAACATGATTGCAATAATTCACACGAATCAGTCGTTCACGAACTCTCTCAGCATAAGACAAAAATCAAATGGAGTAAGAAAGACTGTCTGTCATAAAACAAGAAATCTCGCATACAGATGCATAACCAAAGAACTAGAGAGTTGCTAAAACTTTATAGTCGGGAGCTTTGCTCTACCATCGATACCTACAAAAATGGCGAAAACGCCTACATATACTCTAAACAACAATAGCAACAAAATCAAGACGTTGCATTAAAAACATTGCATCTACATGGCTTCTAACAATCTACACCTGCAGTCTCTGAATGATCGTGCACCTATGGCAGACGCAATCGAACTCCTGACAGTCCCGTGGGCGAATCGACGTTCTTTTAATTCGTCACCGGACTTTCCCTTTATGGCGGAGATGATATCTAACCACCACCAACTACCTTAATAATTGCTTCCTTGGGATTGAGAACGGCTCGACCAACTCGACACCTTTGGGACGTGGAGGGCCCCTCGCACTGCCATCTGGATTAGCTGAACGGCCTGATGAATAGACGTGGAGGCTAGCGCGAAGGCTGGGGCGGGTAATGGGAGTGGTGGATGGGCAGAGGAGACACAGAGCACATGGCTTGATTGGATTAGGAGTAGAGACGGACATACATAGCCGGAGGGGGAGGGCAGAAGCACTCTTATGACGAGGCACAATGCCGTAGGGAGATGATGGGGAAGTCATAAGTCGGCGGGACTGGAGGAGGAGGAGAGGCGAGTTGGGAGATGAAGAACACCTAGCATGAGGTGTCAGGCAAAAATGAGAAAAAGGAAAAGGTGTGCCACGAGGATGCGTGGACAGGTTACATGGAGAGAGAAGGACACATGCCGGCTGGAAGGAGGACGATGGACTGTAGAAGGGCCATGCTATGAAGTGAAGTGGAAAATAGGCTGTAGGGGAGCGGCGTATCGGGAGGTGACATGGTGGGGGAAGGCCCCACATTGATTAAAAGTAGAGCGGCTGAGAAGGGTGGGATTGCCTGTGCATCGTTGATCCGGGCGCTCTGATCGTAGCCATCGGAGAGGTGCACCCTCGATTCCTGACCACCCCCCTCCTCTTAAAGGTAGAAAGGCGGGGGGGCTCCGGAATCCAATGTGCGTCGTTGATCCGGGCACTCTGATCGTAGCCGTT
>SNQJ01S0028318.1:20334-39741 GCA_010110895.2 Picea sitchensis
GATTAAAACATGATATCATAATAGTCATAGAACTTTCACTACAAACCAAAATACCATCAACAAACTAAAAATGGTGTTGCAAAAAGAATAAATAAATAAATATATATATATATCAATCATGAAGTGAGTAAACTTATATCTAATTTTAGTAATGTCAAAAATTTCTTCTTCACAATTGACAAGGATTTTGAATAATTTATCTATTAAAACATTAAAGCTAAAAATATATGAATCCATAAAAAAATATGCAAACCTCAAAATCCATGTTTAACCATCCTAACACTAATTAAAAATCCAATCAAGATACCAAACAAAATTAGTAACACTTTAATATGTACCATATTGTTATTTTCCTACACTTTTAACATAAAAAAAAAAATCATCCCATGCTCATGATAAACTCAAGTTTCCTCTTGAAACCCATCTCCTTACACAATAAACATAGGAGTCCTTATTATCATTGGATTATTTTGTCTTTCATATCATTGGATTCTTTTGTCTTTCATATGCATATGTATTTTGTAAAAGCCATGCCAAGGAATAAAGAATTAGATATTAAAAATAATGGTATTTTTAGCTAGTTCTAAATAGACCAATATATACTAAAAGAGACTATTCCAAAGATTTTTATAAAGAGCATTTCCTACTAAGTCTTCATTTCATATACCATAATCACCTACTATTGTTTAGCTATCTTCTTTAAGACATCCTATATTGTCTCAATGTTATTGTTGGAGAAGAAAAACTTTTATAGAAGATATTTTTATTCACCCTCATTTCTTATCATTTTGGCCCCCTCCACACACACATATATAGATAATATTGTATATCCCAAATAAACTTTAAAAACTCTACTAAATCGTTCTCATTTACAATTCTATTTTTTTTGAAACACCATAAAATCTAATGAACTAAGATGTAACTTATTAATGAATATATCCCATTGAATGACATGAATTTATCCTAATCCAAAATGTATTAATATTTCCATCACTCAAAGAAATACTATTACTTACTTGAAGATATTTATTAGTTAGTTTTAAGATATTATTCTATTTAAGGGTGTTCAATTATCGATCTCACTTTGCATAATTTTAATATTTATTCAATTATCAATCTCACTTTGCATAATTTTAATACTTTACATAATTTGAATATTTATTCATAGTTTAGTTCCAATCTAAAACTTTTACTTGTTTCCCTCACCATTCAACAAAAAGAGAAAATTAAAAAATTTAACATTATTATCCATACCTCTAAATAAAGTGGTTCCCCCCATATATATATATATATATATCAAAAACCCTTACCTTAAATAAGTCTTCAACGGATTTTACTAAGTAAATCTTTTTAAGGCTATAGATTTTTTTTCCTTCAACTCTTAACGTTTCATTACTTTAACCAATCTCTTATTATGTTTTTTAAACTCAAGATATTTAATAAATTATATCTACATAATTTTTTATTTTTTTTTATTAGACTTAATGATTTTTACAACATCATTTTTAAGCATCATTCATTATACTCAAATGGAAAAAAAAAGGAACAAATTTCATAATTTTTAAATCCTTATTTATCTACTTTGATCACAAGATTAAAGCATAGATTTCATCCAGACTTGATGCAAGGATAGTTTAACCCTCAATCTACCCATCGTTCGTAGATTCAACAGAAAGATCAGCGAGTTCGAAGATTCCCCTTATGATCGGAGTGTATAGGTCATTGAATAGGTGGTCAAATTCCACTAATAATTGTTTTTTTAATAGTAATTAGTGTTTAATAACAAAGGTTTAAAGTTGCTTACATAACTAAATTTATGTTTTTTAAATCTGAAATCATGAACTAAATGAAAACCAATTAACTTAGAATAACTGAAAATCCTGCTTTCCTGTTCGTTCGTATTACTTGTTTCTCGTTCAACTATTTCAAGCAAGAGCGGCCTTCCAAAGGTAACAAATTAAATCATTTCTTGATTTTGTTGATGCAATAACTACTTCCCAATAATCCCATGCAGGCGATAGACATCTTTTATCAGTTCAAAGAATGTAAGAATTACAGATTTACTCATTTTCAGGGAGCGTGTGGTCATGGAGCGATTGCACGATTACCTTTGATGATGTCAAAACACAATAATGCAACATCCTCGATAGATAGCTGTGCTTATAAAAAATTAGAGAAAATATAAAAAATTAGAGAAGACGGCATTTTCACACACAAAATATATCTTTCTCATGTACCATTGCTTCACACAAATTACATATTTATAGGAATAGTAGAATTCTCTTGATCCATGAATTATGGATCTATGATTCTAATAATAGATAAGACACTCTATAACCAACTCAAAACCTTATTTCAATAATAACTTCTTGTGGTTTCAATGACAACCTATTACAACTAATTTCTACATTATTCCAAGCATCCCTTTAATCGAGAAATTAGCTTTCTACAATACACAAGAACACAAGTATCATTGCTTCACACAAGTATCATATTTATAGGAATAGTAGAATTCTCTAGATACATGAATTGTGGATCAAGGATTCTAATAATAGATAAGACACCCTACAAATATGCAACAATACACAACAACTAATTTTTTTCATGTATCATTGCTTCACACAAGTTACATATTTATAGGAACAGTAGATGAATTGTGGATCTAGGATTCTAATAATAGATAAGACACCCTACAACCAACTCAAAACCTTATTCCAATAATAACTTCTTGTGGTTTCAATGACAACCTATTACAACTATTTTCTACATTGCCCCCTTTAATGGACCAATTATCTTTTTACAATACATAGCAATACACGTAGACCAAAACTCTACATTACAAAACTTACAATACTAAACAAATTACAATATTATTTTTTTTTGGTTCTTTGTGTGATCCACTTACACCCACTCTGCAATCTCAAGGTTTCCGCTTTTTTTTTCATCACACTTGACTCGTTTAAAGTACAAAAGCATCTAACTTCATTGACGTACTTGTAGAACTGACGCTTCTTGACCTCGCGAAAGACAATCTCGATATTGAATCATTCTATCTAACTATCTGCCATGTCCCCATTTTTGGATTCCCTTATTATGTGGTTAGAGTAACTTGAGGAGACTTGAGTCAGCAGAGGGTGAGACTATGCCATCAATAAGCTCAAAAGGGTTTGCATAAGTTTTATGAGGCCCAACTTAGTTTATTTACCATTATACATTATGAGGATCATTTATGCACAATTTTTTCTTACTTCCATTGCATTTCAATGATTTTCGTAAAATGAAGTTATTAATGGGCATATTTTAATTAATTACACTAACGGTACTATTTGGAGCTTGTTTCTTGGAGAAATACCTTTGTGTAATAGCTAGTTGGAACCGAGGTAAAAATATCTACAAGATGGGATGATAAAAAGTGAGTTTCAATGGCTGGAGAAATCATAAAGGTGAATTAATCACTTTTTGGAGTAAAAGTGTTCATTAAATTAATAAAGTGTTTTTATGAGAAAATATGAAAGATGAATTAAAAGTCACTTGAAGGAAAAAATGTGAAAATGGGTATAAAAGAGAGATAAGGGCTTAAATTATCTCATTACTGAAGAATGTGAATTGGAAATTAGAACCCAGATAGGAGACAAGCGACTTCATTCTTGTTTGGTGGATGTATGGGTGAAACCATCGCCATTGACAGAGTTCGGTGTTGAAGGACACACCCTAGTCCATCGGTAGGACCACACAGTTTCTTCATCGAGCTATAGGATCATACTACATCAACAGAGATAGATCCAATGCAAGCTAGTGCACATTTATTCAGTTGCAGCGTGGGGTTTTCTTTGAGGATTTAGCAGCAAAAGAGGGTCGCTAGGCCCAACCAGTGAGGACAAACCTAATTCTATCAAATCCATATGAGAGGAGACCAAGACACTTCATTTGAGACAATTATCATTAGTTTATGAGAGGTAAAACTTATAGGGTGCATGATTGTAGTAGTTTCCAGTGCGTGAGGGTTCCAACAACTATATGAGGCTTCGACAGTATATCAGAGAGCCAAAAATATTACCTCTAAGGTAGAGAGAGTGTTCTAGAGAGTTGGGGAACCCTTTAGAGATAGATCTTGTCCCATTCTAATGGGTATTTCCCCTAGGGTGAACATTCCAGTCATTTCCTACAGTTGTGCAACGTATTTTTGAGTGCATGCAACTCATTCTTTCGTGCATGCAGTGGATTGATCGAGGATATCTCAGATCCATCCATCTACATTCATTATTGATATTTATCATTATTTTTCTTTGTATTCCAACAATATATCCATATATAAAGATCTAGATCAAGAGTTTTTTCTTGAGTTTCCTACATTTTATCTTATATTGTCTATCATTTTGCTTAATAAAATCATTGAGTTCGTTATGGTTCCATAGATATTTGCATGGACTATATTAAACATTTCAACACAACAAAACACATAAAAAACGTTTGAAACTTAATCAGAAACCCTCGATGTATCATATCTACAACTGAAACCTGATTTATTAGCAATTTATATCTAGATCCATGATCCAAGATATTACAGTGCTATCTGATTTGGTTTTCCTACTATCCTAAGGGTATGCAATAAGCATAAATTTTAGATGGAAAATTAGTGGGATCAATATTTGGCAAATCAGTGGGAAAGAGATGAAGAGTTTATAGATTGTTTGAGGGAGTATATCGCGCTTAGTGAGGCATTTTACATAGCCATGACATTCAAAGAATTTTGCACCACCAAACATCTTGAGTTGTATGAGCCCCAATTAGTAATGGATAAGAATTCATTTAAATGCACATGACATAAATTGAAGGAGAATGAAGGAGAAATTGACCTTTTCGATGCACATGCACCTATTTATGATAGGGATGTGTGTAACGAGGATGATAGGAAAAAAAGCCTTTTATACACCATTAGAGTTGACCTATGAGGGTAATGACATTAACATATATGATGGTCAGGATAATAGCCCATGTGATAAAGTTTCCTGATCAACGTGAACATCTTATCATTGTTATGATGCTTATGACTATTTGGGTGTCAGTAAACCTAAGTATGATGAGGACTAAGTAGCATTGGAAGAGTTATCCTTGGAGGGTAATCTCATTTATCAGGAGGTATTTTGGAGTGATGTTGGGCAGAGTGGTACAACATATGTTGGGGCATACTCTGATAAGGATTCCACAGTTGACCCTGGTAGGAGGAGTCACGAGGTAGAACTTCAGCATGATGTGGATGTTTTTTCGTGTGAGTCACTCCATTTGACAGGGAAACTGAGATGTGATGTTTTTCTGCAGGAGTCACTCCATTTGACAGAAACGAATTTTCACAAGGATATATGATCGTAGCTTGCGAGACACCTCGATGACACATACATTGGTGGTTGATTTTTATTGGAGGGCCACTATGGAGTAGGACAACTTGGGTGGAGATATTTCCCTTGCATATTTCATTACACTCAAGGAGGCCATGATAGTGACTAGATCTAACTACCTACACCTTCTCAAATATAGGTATTATCTTCTCACAATGGGTGGCATGTACCAGGGTGCATTAGAAGGGAAAGAGCATGAGGTAGACAGACTTACCCATGAGCTAGTGAACAAACAAGACTCCTTGGAGAGAACACAGATGTTCCTTCAAAAATATGAGTTAAGTATTATAAACTTTAGGGAGGAGCGATTCATGCATCTCTTTTGATCCATCAATAGATAGTCACTATGTACATCAACTGCCTCAAAGATCGTCACAGAAATTGTCGAATTGGTAGAGGATGATAAATTATAAACAACAACAACAACAATTGATAAAAATAGAGACAAGAACAACATGGTGTGGAAAGGCATAATAGCTAACACTAAATATTCGCCTCATGTTATATTTGTTGTTGAATGGGTGATTTCACCTCATAGAGAGATTTTCTAGATTCTAAAATCATGCATGATGATCAGGCTAGGTATATCTTAACTAAGTCATTATTCATCACTT
This sequence comes from Picea sitchensis, assembly GCA_010110895.2. Taxonomy (NCBI): domain Eukaryota; kingdom Viridiplantae; phylum Streptophyta; class Pinopsida; order Pinales; family Pinaceae; genus Picea; species Picea sitchensis. Next base: position 26,345 of record SNQJ01S0028318.1, read on the forward strand.
GAGGATATATTACTAATATCGCAAAATGAATAATTCAAATATAGCTTTGACAATTTAGAATTAGTGATTGGTAAAGGTAAGCTATAGGCTAACAATCCCCCCCTCAATTACAAGTCCGATCAATAATGCCAGTAATAAATCATAAACTGGTATCAACTCCAAATCTTCATACTGAAACTCCCGAGTTGAAGACTTGGAAGAATTTCCCTGAAAAATCACCAATCTGGATGATGAACATAATCATTTGAAATGAACTGGAAGAGAGCTGATATATGGAAGTGAACAACTGCAATATCTGAACATTTCCTGATTTCTTGACAATTTGATCATTTTGCCAAGTATTTTAGCTAGAAGAATCTGATGTCTTTTTCTAATTGGTGAACATGTAGTATCACCACTCTACTATCAGTGTATCACTGAAAGTGCTCTCTGAATCTGTGGTTTTGGATGACCACTAATCAATCTTGACACTTTTAGGTGTCCAACAACATCCCAATGTATCATGTGTATGATTCAATTGCAAGTCATTGAACCATATTCCTGTCAAAGCCTACCATCTCTGGAAAATCTCACAATGTAATCATGTGATCCAGGATGCATGCAAATTGTTTACTTAATGTAAACTCCATGATGAGAGGGAACCAAGATAAGTTAATCAACTTCTAGTCTGACACACCCCTAAAAAATGCCTGACAACTCAATCAAATGCCAAGATACAATGCAAAAGGATCCTCTTGTCCTCTGATAGGTCGAATGACCATCTATGTGAACTAAACATCCACATCATTGCCCTCAAAATCAAAATTTGTATGGTTCAACTTAAACTTATTGAACCATAATTCTGCTAAAGTCTTTCATCTACATACCGCAATTGCCCATTTGGAAAATTTCATGCCCATATGGCATACTTGATGTTTGTTGTTGTCGAAACTTTATGTATGACAACCAATTCCATCATCAATTCCCCCCTTTGTTAGCTAAAAGGAGAGACCATAAGTGGTTTCATGAACCATATTCACTGGAATTTTGAACTCCCCCCTTTGAGGTGCATTAGAGTTACATCATTTTACTCCCCCCTTATAGGTTCAAGAGAGTACCATACTTTTTCCATTTGAGTACAACATAAAGTGGGCATGCAGAAAAAAACCACATGTTATCTCATCCCGTGAGGGCCATGCTCGAAAGCTATGCCATAATGGGACCACTTATGTGAGGTACAAAAAATGTTATGTGCTATAAGATTTGTCTTTACTTGAGATTGAATTCTACGGTAAGACTTATATAATCGCTTGGTTGTTGATGACCATTGCCAAGGATCAATCCACTCATACTGAATCTTCAATCTTGTAGGTTTCTATAGTGTTGAAAATTTGTCTGAAGAATGGTTATGCTTGCCAAAATGTTGGCAAGGATGGAGATCAAAACAATGATTCTCCTTGTGACCAACTCAATTACAATGTTGGCACTTATCATTCTGATGCTGAAAAACAATAGGTGAAGTTGAAGCTTCTTGAAGGAATCCAGCACTTTGGAACTTGATTGGTCTGGAATAATCAGGAATATGAAAGTAAACTTCTTTTTCATATCCAAGTCCTGTTCTATTCTTGTTGTAGATGATTTCTTCCCAAGGTCTGATGATGGTCTTGGAAAGAGTATTATGAACCCATTTCTTTGAAATCCGTGGAAGTGGATTTACTGGATGTTGATTCATCATTGAAAGGTTTTCTTTACTGAAATCAAAAGAAAACTCTTGAATTGTAGGTTCATGAATAGATTCAACTTCGTCTAAAACTGATTCTGAAGTTGTATCACTGTGTTTCTCCTTCACTGATTGTTGATCAAAAACATCATCATCATCAACATCATAGAGAGGGTTGTGTTGAACAAAAACTAGTTCAGAACACTTCAGTGGTTGTTGATTTTTGAGATCTATCAACTCATCATTCAATAGCTGAGATAGAGATTGAAGAAGTCTAACTTTAGCTTGCATTACTAGCAAACAAGTTAGCACTGATTGAAGAGTTGTTTTGTTCAATGTCACTGTGTTGTTTTCAGTGGTGTTTATTAGAGTGTTCAATAACTCTAATAATTCATGACTTCGCTCCATTTGAACACGCTCGCTTGAACTTCTCGTTCACTTTCTCTTCTCGCTCTCTTGAATTTATTTCTCGCTCGCTTGAACTTTTCTTTCTTTCTTCCAAGAAGTTGAGGATGTCGGTAACCACCGAAAATGCATCTAAAACTTGATGTTTACAATGATTTGAGTTTCAAGTACTCATCCTTGTCAATTATGACTCAAAATGACTCTAGGGTGTCCGGCTCAGCCGAAAAATGCACCTTATGACAAATTCAATTTAACTCAACTTGATTTCAAAAGACAAGTAAACTTACAAAAGGACTATTTGTAAGCTACAAATTATCGTTGATTTATAAATTGAATGGATATTTGAATTTGATGGTGCTTTGATTCCAAGTCACGTCCAATTATTCTTTGATTGTGAGCTTGATTTGTCTGTTGTTTCAGTGAGTTAATGAAGAAATGTAGTTGAGAACTTGATATTGTTGCATTTGTTTATTTACTTATGCTTGATCGTGCATGTGCTTCAATATTCTTTGTCACTGCTTCATTACATCTGCTTTGATTGTAAGTGCTTGATTGAGATGTGCTTGATTGTATTATCCTTCTTTGTAATCCATGTGTGTGTGATAATGTCGAAACTAGACATAAATCAACTCATAAAACAACCATGAAAACATTTACCACTGCACATAATGACAATGTCCTTATACCCCCTTATTCAATTTCGAGACAGGTCTAGGATGAGAGTAACCACAAAAAAAAATGATTTTATTAAGATATCCTCTTTACAATCACAATGATACACCCATCATTTACAATACAATTCAACTTATATTCGATTCTTACATGATCAACTTATAAGTAATTGAGTCACCCTCAAAGCTTTCAACCCGACTTAGGTGGACCATAATTGTTCATTGAAGGTTGGCTGAAACCATCTCAATCTAAACACTGCAATTTGGATTTGTAACCTGACCTCCAGTTCATTATCTCTCTGGTTTCAATTAAATAGAATTTTCCTTTGGTAATTCAATACTGAATGAACCTCCACCATTTTGGCACATTCCTCTTATTCCAGTTAAGATCTGTCACCTTAAACCATCATTTCTCTATAATTTGTAAAAAGGATATTTGAAATCTTTACCTCTCCCGTGAAGAGTGGTGTTGTTTCTCTATGCAACTAAGACAAAATCGACTTCAACTCCTTGTTCAATGCAAGTTCCAAATGGCAATTCTCTTCAAGAATTAAGAAACACGTTTCTAGATTTCATGCATTGGACCAAGCCTTGGTCATAGCTCATTTGTTGGGTCTACACTCCACATCAATAGCTCTCCCAACATCAAATCTCAAATTCAATTGAACGCTTCTCTGACGGAAATCTCCAACTAAAAGAGGCTTTGATAAATCATTATAATGAATTCCATCCTCTTCAAACAGGCTTCAGTACAACATTCATAATACAGATCTCTCCATTTCTATTTGCACAATGCATTTTTCAACTCAATACCTGATTCCTTTCGACTGGGTCATCAATCCATAATTCCCATATTTCATTTAATCATCAATTTTCAATGCAGATTATCACCATGATTCAAACAGAGAGATGTCGCCTTGGCAGTGATGCCCTTCATCATATATAGGATTAATATTACTCGAACCCATTTGCGTTGAAACTTCAGTACACATATTTTATTACAAAAGTGGATAATGTACAGATAGAGGAAAAAATAACATAATTGCAGATAAAAAGTTATTTCATGATCAAATTCATAAATACAGGACCTGATCATACAAAGAAGAGCGTACTCAGCACTGGCCTTTTCAGAGAGCCATGACACAAGCGGATTGGTTGTAGATACGTGTGTTGAAAATTCCAAAATAGGGTAAACGACTTTGGCTTTGCCTTTTTCTATGTGAGAAAACATTCGGATGTATGTAACAAAAAATAGTGTAAAGACAAACCTCTGTCCACTATTTTCTTTGCCGAAAAATTGTAGGTAGATCAGATATGAGTGTAGTTTGGTCTGTGTGTCATGACACATGATTTTCCTGTGTGCAAATGGGTATGGGAAGGGGGTAAATGCTAACGGACCAGTTCACAAATCGCTGCAAATGAAAATAATTGATGAAGCCATTTTTCTAATCCATCTACAGAATAGCTTCCAATCACATCAACATTCAAAGGCTTGTAGCAGTTGTTAAATATCCGGAATAACAGAAAGCGAATACTGAAGGAGAACAGATCATAATCTTCCCTTTATTATGGGTGAAGGCCATGTGCAAGATGAAATATTTTGTTGGGATGCATGTATGACGAATCGGAATATTGTGCTAGGACACACGTTCAGATCTTTCTCCTTCACAATCACAACCACCGATCCACTGAAGGGAAAAGATATTTAGAAATCTGTTTTTGTTGGACAAAGGTGTCTACAAATCCGCGAGGAGGGTACCTTGGTTCAATGCTCTCTAAATCACGATATTCATATCAGCAACAACAATCCCATGGTAGATCGTTGCTTTTGTTCACCAATTAATTTTCAAAAACCAGCGATTGAACAACAAGAGATCCAACATTATGACGCTAGCAACTACACACGTGAAAAGTAAGAGCTCCCTGTAAAAGTTGCACATTTACCACCGACAACAAGATGCAGGTATTTGGAGGCGCATTGTCACATCTGTCAATAATGAATCTAACTTCAGAAACAATGATGCAAGTAACTGTCAGAACTCAACCCCAAATCTGCACACTTTCGTGCCCAAATAATCACAGGAAGAAAAGTGTCGTAAATTTCAGACGGTGAAACATAATTAATTTCATCCAGTCGGCCACAGTTCAAACTTAAAATCCCTTGAAATATCATTAAAAAATAAAAACCTTCCTGGCCTTAAAATCAAGTGATAACAGTTATGCAATTAACAAGAAAAATCAAATACCTCTGTCGATTAAAGCCTTCATCTATTTGATGGAATCCAAAGTGTTGTGCCCCATCATGAACCAACAGACTGGAGAGAGTCGTTTTTTTTGTTTTTTTTTTATTGACACTGTCAGTGTTTCCGTCAAGAAAGAGGTAGAGGAGACGAATTTCTGGTCATGGATCTCTGCGGGACAAAGCGCTGAGATCCGGAAAACTGAACCAAACCAAACCAAAACACTACCAAATCTGTGAGCTTCTCCAGAAATGCAGATCTACGTTAATACAAAACCACAATTACGATCTTTCCAACACACCTTATATCCATTTCTTACTCACACAGATATGCTCGACCCTTCCTTCTTTGCAAACCGATTTCCAGAATTCTCAGATCCTTCTTTGCATGCTATTCACCATTGGCGGCACCTTCAAAACCAACATAAGTGACAATGGGCAGAGATACCCTTGTCATTTCTCCTACGCAATGGTCCTTTACTCACAAGGCAATTCTCCTTCACACATAAATACTCACATTCACACCAAAATTACATGGGAATTCGTACGACAAATTATTCTACTCTCAATCATACACACGGAAATGACCCATCTCTGATATTATCTCCATAGCTCTGATATCAATTGATAAATTATAAACAAGAACAATAACAATTGATAAAATAGAAACAAGAAAAACAACATCGTGGAAAAGGCATAATAGCCAACACTAAATTATTCACTCCAATGTTACATATTTATAGTACAATGAGTGATGCCACCTCATAGAAAGATTTTCTCTAGATCCTAAAATCATGCATGATGACTAGGCTAGGCAATATTAACTAATTTATTAGTCATGATTTGAGGATATATTACTAATATCCTAAATGAATAATTCAAATATAGGTGACAATTTAGACTTAGTGATTGGTAAAGGTAAGCCATAGGCTAATGAGCCTCATGTGATGGGTGAGCATGTGGGGCATTCATATTTACAGGCAATTGTAGGGAGATATGACACGAAGATTTTTGAGGATGCACATCTCTTGCAGGAGCCACCTCCTTTGGTGAGATACTTGATCATTCATTATGAGAAAGTTAAGAATACACTCATGGATTGGGCAGACAGGTACATTTTGGGTGAGGACACATCCATTTCGCATCCATGGTTAGTTGACACCCATGATGAGGACACATCTATATAGGATCTAGGGTTAGTTGATACTCATGGATTGGTTGATACAGTGGTACATCCAGGATACAGGATGGTATCAAAGGACATAATAGTATGCAATGGTATACAGGGGCATATAGTGATGATGAGTAGTTTGTAATGGAATGAAGAGGTGTACAGTGGAGCACATGGGGATGCATTGGAGTGCATGGTAGAGGCATACTTGATGGAGCATGGAGTTTCCAATGGAGAGAGTTCCAATCCATTGCTGCACTCTGTGGGTTTTGGAGATCATATCATCAACAACTGTAGTACCTGTTATGATGGAGAGAGTAGGGTTCACCCTAATTATGAGGAGATGCCTTTATATGTGGATGATGGCATGGGAATAGTGTGGAGTCTGAGTGAATGATATGATAGTCCAATGGTGTGCATGGATGAGTTATTGGTCATACCCTTGGGATTTACCAATGTATGGGACACTTTCCAATCGGGCATACATTCATGGAGGTTTCTGTTACTATTCCTTGATGCTATCATCATGTATAGCGGGACATGGGAGGATTATGTGAGGGAGTTGTGTGAGCTCTGAGCCATTATAGATATGAAAAATATTGTAGATTTGRGGCATGTGGAAAATGTGCTGGTTGAAAGAGGCATATTGAGGGACAACATGATCTACTATATAGATGGCCCATATTTAGTATTTAAATCGACATTTATGGAGATGGTCATGAGGCTSATGAGGTTGCACCAACAAGTGATCTACTTCATTCTTGGATGGTCATGAGAGGGATTTATAGGATTCGTTCTGTTAGCAYTCTRTAAATTTTGTCCAGCTGATAGACAAATGACAGATGTAACTATTTCAACCAACTTTAGAGATGGGCACTAGTCTACTCAACTTAGAGAGGGATCTCTTGCGTCACTTGATATATCTTTGGAAATCAGTGGCTAGATTTGGTTTTTTTTTGGGGGGTTTTACAAAGTTTTTGGTAGGTAAGGGGAGGAACACTTAGGGATATGGAGTCGAAAGAGAATAAAACAATAGCAGGCCATTAGAACTCTCCAGAGGATAAAGGATAAATGAGGCAATGAATCTGAGTTTTAAATTGAAATTTGCAGGGTGTAAGAGGAAAGGGAAACACAGGTAACTGCATGAGATCATTATTGAAATGAATTGTGAATTAGCTAGGAAGAGAATCACATAGTTTAAATTACTTAATTTGATAGCATCATAAGATGAATTATGTATCTTTGACTCTCCAATTTAAACAGAAGAAGATGTAAATGGAATTTTAAATACATAAGAAATACATACTATTTGAGAAAACATAAATCATATCATAACCATTAGAATATTTTCACAAAGAGGTCAAAAAGTTTCTGTATTATATATTCAATTTATCCCTCTCCGGTCAGTCCAACCCTTCCTTTATCTTCGTAATAATATATATAGATAAATTACATCTGGGATTCAAAACGAATCAACTTCCGCAAAGTTATAAAAATAGACATTAGTTACAAAAAGGAGTAACGTAGAACAACTGTACACATATTTTATAGGGAGCATTATAAAAAAAACTGACATACTCGATATTTTGAATGCCACTTGTCTGTATGACTACAAAATTCTATGACACACACTTAATTTAACCTGAAATCTATTTCAGATTAGAAATCTCTTCCTTTAAAGTGTCAAGCCAAGCAGGTTAGTTTTCTCCAATGCTTTCAATAGCTTAGGCTTTAACCTCTGTCTTCCTTCGATTTCTCATTTTATCCTTACCATACCACATGGGACATCCGTCTGTGTATCCATTTATAATAAAATCCTTCATAATAGGATTTAATCTAATTTCTCCACCCGACCCTGGTTTGTCTCCAGACATTGTATGAAATTTTGTTGCTAATATTTGTGGAACCAACTTCTCTTTCTTCTTCATTGATGAATTTGTCATATTAGTCAAATATCCCAATTCACTAGAGGCCACTTGGTCCATCTTATCCATTTTCCCTGATTTTGCAGAAAGAACGAGCTTATATCCCTTAGCTGTGCAGGAATTAGACAGACAATTTGATTTGTGATTACCCTGTTCCAGATTAAAACGTTGATCACCCAAACAGAGTAATGTCGCCCATGTTTTGAATGATATTCGTCATTAATTACTAATCATAGGATATTGATGATCGTCCTTGCATAGATACAACTTATCACATTCAGCCTCTGAGTTCAAATGATGAGCCTTCGAATTAGTCCTTTGGCGATGCTCACTTGGTATCACATGGATGACAAGTATTCGGACCAGTGTTGTGAGGTGATTTGACTAGCCCTCAATCCTCCCTTTACACATGTGATCCTTGGATGTGACATATCCAATTATATCTCAACACGTGACATCGGGATATAGTTGAGCAGTTTCAAGATCAACCATTTCGCCCCCCGATATGCATCTAAAGGCTCCACGTAGCTCTGAGGAGAAACTGTGGTATTCCTATCGACCCTCTTTTGAAATATTAACCCTCGTGATAATTTTGGGCCCGATATGCTCCATGACCGTCGACCTATGGAATCTGCGATCCTTTGAGTCCCCTCAACTTTATCTCGGCTAGATTTAGCCCCAAACGCTAAATGTAACCCCGCCTGCTAGTCTATCTCTCTGCTATACTGATTTAGCATCCTGCTAAGTCCTGAGACTTGGAGTCCAAAAAATTATTACAGTGATAACATGGGCTCCAACTGGGGATGTTATCCTCCCTACGAGGTATAAAATAATGCATAGACCCGGTGCCTCCTCCATTGGGTTTCTCCCACAACAAATCTGTACCTTATTCTATCCTCTAGACTGAATGCCAAATATACTGCTAAAATCTGACTGAATACTTTATTTGGTAATCTAAATTTGAAAATTATTGATCATTAAGATTATTCGCACCTACCTACCCTAACTACTAAAGAGAAATGCCAATTAGGTGAAATGAAAGTGCCAATGCAACCATGCCACTATTTTATCTGTTTCTCATCCACTTTGCATATGCTTACTCCAAAATCTTGTTCATCAACAACTCATTTGAGAAGTTACATATGAATCTGAATCTTAGAATTTCAAAAATATTAGGATTGTTTATCGTTTCTAGCAAAACTGCAAAATGATCTTCTGACACATGCGTAAAAAAACAATCCTGTATCATTTCTTCCACTTCTTTCTTATTTTCAGGTGATTCACCCTGTCGATTTTTGTCAAGAGGCTGAAAAATTTGTTGAGACTATTGTAAATAACAACTCTCTGAATCGAAAGACAGTTCTAACTGAAATGAAACTTCTAGTATAAAGCAATCCATATCTAATACTGAAATTGATTTGTCATACTCTTCATTCCTAATCTTACAACCCATCATCAACTGTAGATTTTGATTGTAAATATTCTCCATATAGCATGTCATAGGGTCATGAAACACATGAGAGAACATTTATTTTTTCAGTAGTTAAAATATAAGGACATTCTTCCTTCACAAGTGTCTGTTGTTCTTGCTCTACTTCTTCAATCCTGAGAGCATTTTCAAATAAAATGGAAGCAACAAGTTTGTCTACCTTTCCATGCATCTCATCAAAAACATTCATACATTCTTGAACATCTTCAAGTATGACAACCATATTTTGTGTATCAAGGCTATCTTCTCGTTGATCAAACAATTTTGGTTTGGTTTCATCAATCTTCTAGAAACTTTGTCATTTTCTAGAAACTTTGAGGATTGTCATTTTGACTTCTAAATGAATGAAGGGGAATAAGTTCATGATCATAATATTATTGTAAATGTGGAAAGCTAAGATCAAGAACTATTTCACATTCTAGGGTGCTCATGGATGCATTTTAAAACCCATGATTTACAGAGGGATCAAATAGAACAATTGTCCCCTCATTATCTTCTTGTATTTTTTATTGAAAAGTGGCATACTTTGTTTTGTTTCTTCCCTTAAACTCTATATCAATCCTTTTTTCACTGTTTTAAGTCTCCATAAATACAGTTTCAAAATCCTCATCCATGTCTAGGCCACTTAGAAATTTGACAATCACATCATTCATAGGGGAATAAAGACAACTTTGAAACATTTTTTCTTATTGGAAGTCTTGGTGAATCTCTTCATCAAGTTCAGTAGAAGGAGAATGGCCTTTGACAAGAATCCCTTGATCAAACTTTTTTATTTTCTCATGATTTTTGTTTAACCATTCAATGGAAGAAAAACATAACAGGTGATCTTTTTCATTTTCAAATCTACTGCTCTCTTGAAACTTAACCTCATACCCGGAGGGTTTTTGATTTGAAACATTATTGACATTTTTCTTAAGCACCTTGAAAGAACAAAAACACAATGGCAGGGTTCTTATTTCTGATTTAGGCATTTCTTTATTTCCTTCATTTTTGTCATATGCACATTTTTCCATTTCTTTGAATTGTTGAACATACTCATTTTTCCATTTCAGACTCCTCTTCGATCAATGGCTACAATTTCTTGTCAATTTTTTCCTATGAATCAGTTTGACTTGGAATCAACACACGTTCCTTTCCCTCAATGATCATCTTAGATTTTTCTTTCAACAATTTAAATGAAGAAAATCATAACGGTAAAGAATTTCCTTCAGCTAGTTCAGAAATTTCCTTTTTGCAACTGTGATATGAAAGTTGTTGGATCTCACTACACTACTGAAAAGGAACATTTTCAAGGGGAGAACATGCAGTTGGATTTTCTAAGAATTCAACCTCATAATCGTCATCATATTCATCGTATATAGGGAAATCAACAACATTTGCAATGTCATCTAGCAAGAAAAAACTTGGAGTATCAATTCTCTCTTCAACACACTGATTTGCAAAGTCATCTTCTTGATTGTCCACAAATGAATATATGAAACGATCAACTTCATGCTTATCATGGGGTGGATCGAAAACCACATAAGTTCTTTCTATTTTAATAAGTGGAATATAATCCTCTGCAAAATCATTAGCATTCAAAGTTTCAAGAGGACCAAAATTGTTATCAATTTTATGCTCTAGATTCCAGTCAACTGTTTTCAGTTCAGATTCATTCTCATAACCCACAACACCCAACCCTTCATTTCGAATTTGTTCACATGTTAGGATATTGTGCCTAATTTCATGAGCATCATTAAACATTTGTTGTAAGGTCTCAGGTTTTCTTTCCATCAAGAGGAAAGATTAATCTGGGCGAAGAGTAGTGGCATATTGGAGCATAGTAGCGGCTTTAGTGGTTGAATTTCTTTGGGAAAACCATAATAAATACTGGAGAACCTTCTACTAAAAGTGGAAATAGTTTCATTGTTTTTCTCCTTCGAGGCATAAAATTTTGTAAGTTGCAAGTCTAGAGATTTCTTCTTACCCCAAAACTTTGAAAAAACACTCTTCAATTCTTCCCATGAGCTAATTGTCTCTGGATTCAAATGTTTAAACCATTATTTGGTATCTCCTCTAAAGGATTGAGAGAAAGCCCTCATACAAACATCGTCATGGTCAATATCAAACAAGTCTATAAAATGCTCAAACCCTTGGAGGTGTTTTTTGGCTATGATGGCACCAAGTTCTCCATCAAACACAAGTAGGTACTTATAGTGCTTGGGACGAAAATCATGAAGGATGTGTGGTAACTTTAAGGGTATGTATCTGTGCTGAATCTTGAAGGGCGTTGGGTCAAGTATAGTAGGCGAAATATCAGTCATGGTTTCATGAGGATCATCAACTTGATCATGGTCATCATATGGCTTGGATGGGAGGTTTTGGTCAAAATTAGTGATAAACTGAGGAAATATCTTTATAAATTTAAGAGGAGGATATACAATTACAGGATTATCATGACCATCATTTGAATGAAATAGCTAAAGAAAAATTTGTTTAACATGTTCAGGAAAGGACCAGAGGAAATTCACAGCAAAAAATATAATGTCTTGGAGAAAACAGAACTTCAGGTACTTGTTTTTATTCATGGTATCCTTTCATACCTCTTTCAAGGGGTCTCATCTTCCACTGGAGTCTCTAAATTTCATTTGAGGCTTGAGTGGATTCGGCAATAAAATCTTCAGGATACTGAGTCTTTGGGCAGTGGGGTCGTCCTACAAATTGTGAACTCTATATACTTGAAAATGGAGTTGTCAGGTGAATGATATATAACTTTTTCTGTGTCTAGATACTTTTCACCATTAGTACTTATATCTGAACTTTGTTGTTTCTCCTAGAGAATATTTCACCTTTGATCCGTGGAAATGGCGCCAAAATGTTAGTAGTCTATAAATTTTGTCTGGATTATAGAAAAATGACACAGGTAGTTGTTTCAACCAACTTTAGAGCTGGGCACTAGCCTGCTCAACTCAAAGGGGGCTCTCTCTTGTCACTTGATATATATTTGGCAATCAATAGCTAGATTTTGTTTTGTTTTGGGGGTTTTTATAAAGTTGTTGGTAGGGAAGCGGAGGAACACTTAGGGCTATGGATTCAAAAGAAAATAAAACAATAGTAGGCCATTGGAAATCTCCAGAGGATAAAGGCTAAATGAGTCCATGAATCCAAGTTGTAAATTGAAATTTGCAGGGTGTAAGAGGAAAGGGAAAAACATGTAACTGCATCATATCATTATTGAAATGAACTTTGAATTAGCTAGGAAGAGAATCACATAGTTTAAATTACTTAAGTTGAGAGCATCATAAGATGAATTCCTAACCTTTGAATCTCCAATTAAAACAGAAGAAGATGTAAATGAAATTTTAAAGACATAAGAAATACATACTATGAGATAAAACATAACTCATATCACAACCATTAGAATATTTTCATAAAGAGTTCAAAACATTTATGTATTATATATTCAATTTAGCTCCAGGAATTTACAAAGTCCTCCTACTGCGAGGGCAAGCCCCTCTCCGATCAGTCCAACCCTTCCTTTATCTTCGCAATAATATATATAGATAAATTACATCCGGGATTCAAAACGAATCAACTACCCCAAAGTTCTAAAAATAAACATCAGTTACAAAAATGAGTAACGTACAACAACTGTACTCCTATTTTATAGGGATCGTTATAAACAAAAATGACATATTCGATATTTTGTATCTTGAATTCCACTTGTCTGTATCTCTACAAAATTATCTAACACACACTTAATTTAACCTAAAATCTATTTCAAATTAGCAATCTCTTCCTTTAAAGTGTCGATCCAAG
>SNQJ01S0028318.1:50823-61159 GCA_010110895.2 Picea sitchensis
TCGCCAGGTCCCGTCTTTCTTCTGCACCAACAACATTGGGTTTCCACAAGGTGACAATCTGGGTCAGATGTTCCCAATTTCAATAATTTCTTGGATCTGATGCTTGATATCCTCATTTTCTATCAAAGAGAGACGATAGACTGGCCAATTTGGTAGCGATGCAGCGTGGGTCAGATCGATGGGATGCTTGACCTGACAGTATAGAGGTACTCCAATAGGTGATGAGAAGATGTGGATGCAACCTTTCACTCACTCTGAGAGAGAATCATGAAGAAGACAAAATTATTGGTCTGAGAAATGACCTTCCTCCATTGCTTGGCAAAGATCAAGGAAATGTCACTAGGTGGGACTACCTCAGATATCCTCTACAATTTTTTGTTCAAGGTAATAATAACACTACGAGGCCTAGACTCGTATACAACATAACATTTCCATAAATAAGGTTGGCCCGAAATAACATCACAAACTTGAAGGGGAGAAACATCACACAATACATCATATTTGAATGGCTTGATGTCATATGATAGGCGACATAGTTGGTTAACGTGAAGATCACTTCCTTGATGGAGCCATCCAATGGTGTAGGGATGTGGGTGCAATGTTGTCAGCACGGCTAGCCACTTCACAATCTATGCTGAGATGATGTTATTCTGGCCACCAGTATCAATGATGAAGTGCAACGGAGTGCCTTTCACCCACATCTGTGAATGAAAGAGGCTCTCACCTTCCTTTGTCTCATCAATTTCATCGGGATAGAGCTTGGTGATAACAATGATGGCATTGGGTTCCATGTCAATGATGTGTCTCGCCTTTTCTACTTCTGACTCAGAGTCAGAAAACACACATGATTCAGAGGATTTTACTCCATCCACCAATGACTACTTTGAGTGACAATAAATAATGTTATGCCAAGAGATCTTATGGAATTCACACCACTTCCCAATATCTTTCTTGTTCTTCCCATTGTCCTTCTTTGCTTGTGGCTTGGAATGGTTTTCATGAGGTTTCCCATATTTTATGTTTCCTTTGTTTTTTGGTTTAGGGATGAACTTGCCCTAATTATGTTGTGAGGGGTTCCCAGACCCAAACTGCTGCATCTTTTGTTTAATCTTCTGCTCGATTTTGACGAAATATCGATAGGTCGTTCCCAAGGAAGACATGTCCAAAAAATCCATTTTTTTCTGGATGTATATATGCATACCTCCATGGTACTTGATCACGAGATGTGACTCAAAATGCTTGATACCTATCTTGGTGCAAAGGGTATGGAAGGAATTGGTGAACTCTGGCACTGTTTGGTCTCTTTCTTGTCATAGTGTGGTCCATCTTGTACATACAAGTCATCATAACTTCTAATATGGTAGAATTGTTCCTTAATAAAGTCCCTAAAAGAATCCCAAGTGGGTGCAACTGTAAATAATGTGGATCCCTCTCTTTCCTTTTTCTTACAGAAAGTATCCCACCAATATTTGACATGGAGAACGACCTTGACGAGCGCAAATTTAATATTTTATCTATTGGAAAACTTGTGGATAGGAAAATACCCTTCTAGAAGGTTTAACCATTTATCTATGACATCTTCATCTATTTGACCTTCAAATATAGGAATATCAAATTTGATATGTACATTGAAGGGGGAGGCAGTTCTTCTTGAGGTGGATGTTTCACATGTCGGTAGTCATCAAAGGATTTGTTAGAAGTTGTCCATCATCTCATTTCTTTGTTCGCTCAAGGGATTCCTAGAGAAACATTTTGAAAGGATCTCATGTCGCATCATATTTATTTTCTTCCTCCATGGACTATTTGTTGGGTGTGCGAGAGTATTTTTCCTCAAGAGAAACAAGCTCGAGACCCAACTCTCTATACCCTGACCGTGTCAGGGACATGCATTAACAAAAATACAAGTAGATGACCACTCTGATACCAATGATCCAGATTTATGAGCGGAACAAAATGAAACCACATATTTATAATGTTAACATAGAGACATAGTTAATAATAACATAAATATCATAAAAATTGACTTCTATTAAATAAGAAATATGTTGAAAACTATAAAGTGCAAATTGAAAACAAGCTTACTAGAATGGTGGCAGCTTATCTCTAAGAAGAGATGTGAAGGCTATGCTTATTAGAAATAATATGAGTATAATGAGGTTCTAAAGGCCTTTTTACAATAAATATCAATTCCAAAACCCTAGACATCNAAATTGAAAACAAGCTTACTAGAATGGTGGCAGCTTATCTCTAAGAAGAGATGTGAAGGCTATGCTTATTAGAAATAATATGAGTATAATGAGGTTCTAAAGGCCTTTTTACAATAAATATCAATTCCAAAACCCTAGACATCAAAAAACCTAACCCTATGAGATGAAGCTCCAAAATCCATGTGGGTCGCGTTGGGGTAAGTTAGTACATTAACTTCCCAGGGTTAAAACATTTTCATGCGATCTTCGTTTAGGGAACACAATAGCTCGTTGGAAAGGTATTGGGAAGGAGATTCATTTAGATGGATCAATCAGAGCCTCCAACTATCATTGAGGTGACCTATCATGAAAAAGAATTGTTTATTCCCTCAAACTGGCCCCAGAAGTTTGGGAACTGCAAAAATGCAAAAAATATTAATTTGCCAAAAAAATTGTTTTGAGCTAGTCAGACAATGTGGGTGGCCACCAAGATCCTCTTGGATCGAACTTGGCCATGACGAGTATTATGGTTATAAAATTAGAACTATGCATTAATAAAATTATTAATATTTACTTGTCGTTGGTGTCCTTATAATTTTTCTTGTCTCCATGGTAGAGAATGTAGAAGAGAATGCTTGGAATGAGTAGGGACACATGACATTTGAACCAATTGCCTTTACTACTCAAGATTCTAAAGAACATTGTAATGATATTTTCATTAATGAATTACTTCTCCGAGTAATAACTAAACATATTAATTTAACCATTTTTGTTATTTTAGTTGAGGTCCCTCAACATGGCCTACATGTGGTGTAAATTACCTGAATATAAGTACAATGTATCATAGCATGTATATTGAATAAACACCAAGAGAGCTCCCAACAACTTAAGAAGATCTAGAAATGGATGAGCCAATTAACAAAGTTCTGAAAACTAAAAAACATAAAAAGATGTGATTGTATATATTATAGCATGTATGTTGAATCAACACCAAGAGATGTCCCAACAACTGAAGTAGATCTAGAAATGGATGATCCAATCAACAGATTTATGAAAACAAAGAAAATATAAAAAGAAGTGATTGTATATATTATGATMCAAAACATGTATAGCGGAAACCTATTTTGATGATAAAATATATTAATATATACTATTTGTTTCTAGCTTCTTATGGATGTATGTTATATGTTTTGTATGTAAAAAACCACATAGCTGCACACACATTCTTTATTTCATTTACCTTTAAATTTTGTTTTCTGCTTTCTATGCATGAATCATACTATGCCACTTTAAAACTGGAGCGAACAAATTTCCGAAAGGAGTAAACAAAATTACAAACTGTGAACGCTGAAAAACCCAGATTGCCATTTGACAATCAAGACAAGACTCTCAAAATTCATTGCAAGCTTCCTGACCTGACCGCGATGTTTCTTCAGCCAATCATCACCCAAATGATCTTTGAGCTTGGAGTTGTCCTTTACATTCTAAACAATATAATGGATATTGTTCATCAGAAAGGACTGTTCATTGACTCATCTATTTTCAATGAATGATATCCATTATATTGTTCATAAAATGAAGGACAACTCCAAGTTCATAGCTCATCTGGGTGATGATTAGGTGAAGAAACATTGCGTCCATGTCAGGGAGCTTGCAATGAATTATCAGAGAGTTTCCTGGAACAAGGTATTAGATTGCCTCAAAGATGCAAGATTGTATTCTAAAGGGAACGTTTCTGGTGCCGTGTCAAAAGAACTTAAAGAGAGATTCAAGAGATTGAATGTTGCATTTGAAGATGTTTACATGACTTAAACAACCTCGACAGTGCATGATTGTGAGCTTCACGAAGAGCTGCAGATCTCCATTACGAAGAAAATGCTTCTTTCTTACTGTTCGTTTCAGGGAAGGTACATGAATCACTAGGATAGTGAAAGACATGCAGAGAAGTACAACAAATATACATCTGAAGACTTGAAGAAGTACCTTGTAGAGTTGTTTGAGGGCTCTTTCGGATCCATCGACCACCGTTATCATTCAAATTCCTTACCATCACATTCTCCTGAGAGTCTTTTTTCCCTTATTTGGTCCTGAAAGGCCTTACTGCATTGGTTATCCCTTACTGCATCAAGGAGTGTGGCTTACCTTAGATATTATTGAAGTACACTAGGAGGGGCATTCTATTGTATTTGTAGATGTCTGCTGTGTGTATTTGTTCCAAGGTACTATCTCTAAATTGTTTGAAGGGCTGAACACTCCTAAATTTTGATTGAATATTTTGAGTATTTGAAACAAACCCTAAAGCTATATCCGATGCTTCCTAGAAGAGATTTCAATTTCGAGAGCCTATAGGTATTTGTTCAATTTTGAGAGTCTACGAGTGCTTGATCCCTCATTTCATCTTCCAATTGTTTATAGGTGCTTGCACTCCTATGTTTTGATTACTTTAAATAAATCTTGCAGCTGCATCCAATGTTTTTTGTTGCAACATTGAATTTTGAGAGTCTTGTTTTAATTGTCAGATGGCAATCTGGGTTTTTCAACGTTCACAATTTCTAATTTTGTTCGCTCATTCTATTTTTAACATTAATAAAATATTAATTATATTTATATTTTATAAAAATATAAATATAATTTTATAACAAAAATTAAAAAGTTTAATGATATTACCATACGATATTTTCTACTTCATGAAATGGGTTTTCAGTTCATTATAATCTGTATAATAATATTTAAATTCAAAATAATGTCTAAAAAAACTTAAATTTATTATAATTTTTATAATTAAATTTAAATTTATATTATTATTATAAATTTAATTTCTTCGTAAAAATTTATGATAATTTTTATAATAAAATTTAAATGTATATTTTTATTATAAATCTAATTTCTTCTTAAATAAATTAATTGTTTTTTATTTTATTTTATATGAATTTATTTTTATAAATTGATTTATTATCTTGATGCAAGGATAGTTTAACCCTCAACCTCCCATCGTTCGAAGATTCGACAGAAAGATCAGCGAGTTCTAAGATTCCCTTTATGAGTGTAAAGGTCATTGAATAGGTGGTCAAATTCCACTAATAATTGTTTTTCTAAGATTCCCCTTATGAGCGGTGTCTATAGGTCATTGAATAGGTGGTCAAATTCCACTAATAATTGTTTTTTAATAATAATTAGTGTTTAATAACAAAGGTTTAAAGTTGCTTTCATAACTAAATTGATGTTCTTTCTCTGTAACTTTTAGGAGCACCAGTGCTTCTTTTTAAAAAATAAATTATGAGCAAGTTCCACCATATGAGCAGAGCCCATAGCTCATTGAATAGCTAGTCAAATTCCACTAATAATTGTTTTTTAATAAAATTAGTGTTTAATAAAAAGGTTTAAAGTTGTTCAACTTTGCTTTCAGGACTAAATTAGTGCATAACTTTTAGGAGAACCCCTGCTTCTTTCTAAAAGGCAAATTTAGATTTAGTGGAGCTGGTCAATGAGCCCATGAAATATTGAAAGGTTAAATCGTTGCTTCTTAATTTAAAATAATTCCATCAATCGCAATGACGAGAAAGTGGCTATGCAGCGTGCACACTTATTTTCTTTCTAATTGGTCACTTAAAAACAATAAATCCGAGCTATAATTATGCAATGGTTGTACTTTGTTCGTTCGTTGCATAAAGATGAGTGATACTTACTTGTTTGATTGGATGATCTGTTCTTCATATTAATCTTCTTTGGAAAGCTACTTGTGAGTTGGTCTATACAAACTAATTCATGCTTTAGAAAAGTTAAAATTCTATCATAATATAAAATAAAATTTGATTCATAATTCGATTTAGATGTCCATATCAATGTTGTTTAATGTCTCCATCCTAGTCGGCACCGACATACCTTGCTTTCCTGTTGCTGTCCGTCTAGAAAACCCACCTGTGAAATTAAATAAAAGAGAAAAAAATAAACTATTAAGTTGGAGTAAATAATTAATCTGAAATCATGAACTAAATGAAAACCAATTAACTTACAATAACTGAAAATCGTGATCATCCACAGGGTTTTAACATATCTCGCTTAAACAGACCTGCTGAACTGGTTACTTGTTTCTCGTTCAACTATTTCAAGCAGGAGAGGCCTTCCAAAGGTAACTACTTCCGAATAATCCCATGCAGTCCATAGAGGTTCAAAGAATTACAGATTTACTCATTTCCAGGGAGCGTGTGGTCATGGAGCGATTACACGACTACCTTTGATGATGTCAAAACACAATACTGCAACATCCTCAATAGATAGCAGTGCTTATAAAAAGAGAGAAGAAGGCATTTTCACACACAAAATATATTTTTCTCATATATTATTGCTTCACACAAGTTATATATTTATAGGAATAGTAGAATTTTCTAGATCCTTGAATTGTGGATCTAGGATTCTAATAATAGATAAGACACCTTACAACCAACTCATAACCTTATTCCAATAATAACTTCTTGTTGTTTCAATGACAACCTATTACAATTAATTTTTACATTATTCCAAGTGCTTCCTTTAATGGAGAAATTAGCTTTGTACAATACACAACAACACACATATCATTGCTTCACACACGTATCATATTTATAGGAATAGTAGAATTCTCTAGATCCATGAATTATGGATCTAGGATTCTAATAATAGATAAGACACACTACAACCAACTCAAAAACTTATTCCAATAATAACTTCTTGTGGTTTCAATGACAACCTATTACAACTAATTTCTACATTATTCCAATTGCCCCCTTTAATGGAGAAATTAGCTTTCTACAATACACAACAACACACGTATCATTGCTTCACACAAGTATCATATTTATAGGAATAGTAGAATTCTCTAGACCAATGAATTGTGGATCTGTAACGACCTCCTCGTTATGACAACAACTCTGATAACAGGTGCAGATTTTTTTTTGTGTTTAAGGTGTGTGCGTGCGTGAAGAAGTAACATACACCCTTGACTCTAGGTCGCCACCCGACAACCATCAAGACGCAACCACGATGTTCATCACAATGAAGACTAAAGGCACACAACGAGTAACTGCAAGCAATAAACGACCCAAGACACAAGGCGCACAATGAAAACATTTAACAACACACTGGGTTAGGCACAGTACGATCACCGAGGGAAGAATCCATAGTAGTAGATCTTACTATTTTTGCACAGGAAAGCAGGGCGTTTAATCTTAGTTCTCTGCTCCAAAGAGAGAGAAGGTCAGATAGGCTCCTGGCCGACTGCTCAGGCAGAAACTAGTAAACTCCGTCAGGTGTTTCACAAGAGTGGAAACCCTGCCTTTAAAGGGCATGAGACTCTTGATAGGACACTAGATTCTTTACACAAATTAATCCACAATAAGTAAAACTGACTACCCCTCCATCCTACCTTGCAAAGGTTAGGACCTCCAAGACACATAAACAACGCTCAAGCCCAGGTTCCCATCGATTTTAACCATTTAAGGTCTCAGGGCTGGCGACTGTTCTGAGGAACATAGAGGTGTCTACATCCCTCCCGACACAACAGACCAAGCAATAAAATGCTAAAACAACTAACATCAATGACGATCGTCATGCGATAAGTCCTATGAATCAACACAACTCATGAATTCCACAGTGCAAGAGATTTGATTACTAATTCCATCATGATACGACATAAGTGCGAGCGCAAAAAATTAACCGTACTTTAATTCAAGACGCAATGGTAATCTTTTTACTTCAAGGCGCCATTCATATCATCATTCATGGAAATCAATTAAGCCAGCCATAACTTCTCCAAGGTTTGAACAATATAACATGGTTGTAGGCTAACTAGTACAAATATCATTATAACTAAGTCATTTAGCACTGGAAACTAAATGCAACCATTCTATCAAGGTGACTTAACCAGGACTTCGACAAATCTCCACTCGCACTTTAATTATCACCAAATTCTAGTTGGGCAATTAATTTTTATCCCAATCTCAGTCTGTAGGCCATTTACCTTAATGCTAACTAAAGTAACTTGTCATATTAGAAAAATTATAAGGTGTTACTTTTAGTAATCATTCATTTTATAGCAACGTATACATATATATTTTATTATATTTTTTTTTTGTTGAACTAAATTTGGCAGTGAAATTTAAATGATAAATGACGAACTGATAATGAAATAGAAATTTAAAAATAATAATAAAATTACCAGTCTGAATAAGTAATGAATGTGATAATTCCTTTTAAAGTTGACAGAATTCGATTAAAATAATCTGCTATCAATTATCCATCCGTTAAGCAAGGTTTAACCACCATCCAGCAAGAGAATATAATTCTTAAACCTTCAAGCCACACAACTATACTATACCTAACCATCATTTAGCAACCCGCGAGTATAACTTTGCATGAACAATTTCGTCATTCAATATGAAGAATAACCAGACATATAAATTTATTTAATTTATGCCAGAATAACCAGAAATCACTAAGGATGAACCCTTTTAAAAACGATTTAAAAATTGGTTTCCCTGTATATCAGTAGAATGCTATAACTGCCAGGTGGTTATGACAGCTAAATAGTTATTTCTTGTGCACAACTAACCATGTTGTCATTTACAATAGAATCTCTGAACAACAACATAAAATAACCATATCCATATATGTGGCAAATAACTGTGTGAATAAATTAACAATAAAATCTACATTTGTTTTCAACACTATCATTTCATTTAGCTTATATATAATATTTATTACTATTACTTATTCAACAGTTACTAGTAGTTACCTTTGCATCCTACATCAGCTCTATAATATAGTAACCACACATTACACAAAAACAAACAATACATTACAATTACAGCAGTTAGCCGCCCAGCCATGATGCGAATAGCACAAAAACCAATAATTAGCAAATTTACAGCATGGGAGTGCATGCCCGCAATCAATGATCAAGGGAGACTGTCTAAGGCATCTGTCAGAACCAGGGTGTCCACTTAGAATATTTCCTGATGGTGTCAAAGAAAATACCCTCACAGTTGTACAACACACTCATGCAGAGTTTAAGGATACGATTTTAAATAGAGAACACGCAATAAAAATTAACTGTCATTAATTAGGGAACATGATCTAATAATTTATCTGTCATTCATTGAAAGGTGAAACAGTAATGAATACAGAGCCGTCTCGGTCTAGCGCATAGATTCATTGTCAATAGGGGTAAGTAGTAAATACGCCGTGCAAGATAGAATGTAAAGATAAAAAAAAACGCCCTTCAATAGACGAGTTGCAGGATGACCGAATGGAACAGGAATAGCATAAAAACTCGGACAACCAAATGGAATAGGAAACATCGTCTTAGATCGGCCACATGTTTTTCTTCACACCTAGACCAGTAAAGCTGCGCGTAGCATCAACTTGCAGTACCTCCAGGAACGAATGCGTCATTCAAGCTACGCGTGGAGGCAGGTTCAAAAAGCCATGAAGACAATCGTTCAGGCTGGGTGTGAAGGAAAAGATCTAAACACGTGCTGAGGGGAGGCACAGATCAAGGAAAAGGCTGGAACGAAATCTCCTACTCAATTTTCAAAAGAAAAATGCCAACACCTGTGGCCAGAACGAAAACGCTCAGAAATAAAACCACAAACGCAGAGCAAGTTCACTAAAAAAAACGCAGGGATTTTTACCCAAAATCGCAGAGAAAATCCACTGTAAAAACTGAGGGAATATAAACTATAAAAATGCAAGGAACACTAAGAGGAGAGCAAGGCCAGGTTCTCCGGTGAAAAATAAAAACTTGGTGACTGTCACTATTTAGAGTTTTAATTAAAACAGCAGTTACCACAGTTACATCTACAAGGGTAAATAATTTAATTCGTCCATTCCATCCATTTGCATCCGTTAAACATAAATCATATCACATTCTACTCTACTAAAACAGAAGTCATACCGTAGCCTTATCTCTCACCTCGAGTGACGACTGCGCTCCGTGCCGCTCCTGCTTCGCACCGCTCCTGCTTGTCGACCGTAGAGACTACACCGGTACCTCCCAGCCAAACGCTAGGGGTACTCTGCTTCCCCCTTAGCCCCCCGAGCCGCAAAGGGGCCACACACAGTCCAAATGGTATACCTAGCTTCCCAGATCGCCTCCACGGCTGAGCTACCACTCC
>SNQJ01S0028319.1:0-12504 GCA_010110895.2 Picea sitchensis
CTATCGAGACTTTGGGAGAACAAAGGGTCTCCTCCTTCCACTGCATTTCAGATCCCCGAAGCCTGAAACGTCGAAATCCCGACAGGACCTTTGAGGATAGGCACAAGCTCACAGCCCGTGGTTACTTGGGGTGATGGAAAGAGCTGTGCAAATGGCCAAAGTGTTGGGTTTAGTAGCAGAAGGGATCGTTGTCTTCTCCAGGTACTAGTTCAACTCGGCCTCGATCTTGGTCCCTGCTAAAAATAAATGAAGGTGGATGGAGGTAGTTGAAACCTCGGCTCACTCATTAAATTCAAAGCATGGAGGTTCTGGCAGACAGTCTGCCCGAGATGGTCCTGTACGCTGCTTTTCTCCAAAAAAATCCATGCCGAGTTCTCGTCTGACTAGAGGAGTTTGCACACACTATTTTAGCCTTTAATGTTCCAACTACCCCCCTTACAAAGGCCATGCAAAGTTAAGGTGACGTTTGACAAAGGAGTTCAAGCCAGATTTGACTGAAGAGACACCACACCCTAGGAGTTCTAAATACGCCTTTGTTGGGCGAATGTTTAGGAGTATATTTACTCAAGTTTTTGTATTTTGGGAGTCATCGATGGTTGAGCTAGGGTCCCGACTGTAAAGTTTTGATGAAGCACTGGTTTCTCTGGTTATGTATTGGCACTTGAGACTTCTTGCCTTATGAATGTTAGCTTCTTTCCATCTCTCTTTTTACACTGTGTTAGAATCCCTCGAAATTGGAGGATCCAATCAAGTTGCGCCATTATAGGATGATGTATGTTGGATCATTGTAATGTTGCATGGTTTCTAATCAGCTCTTGTATTTTTTCTCAACGTTGAATGACTTGGAATTGGAAGATCTAGTCAAGTCACCTTTCAGTTCCTCGAAACTCTGAACCAAGAGGATCTTGTGTTCTGAGTTTTTCCTCTTCAAGCTGTCGAAAGGCCTGATGCCCAAGGCAGTCTTTCTCGCTCCCCTTACCAAGTCTTCCATCTTCTCATTTATAATCAACCCACTGACTAAAATTAGGTCAAGACCTCTTCTGTTGTTACATACCAGGCTCGATTTTCTGAGTTAGAGCTATATCTTCGTGGGCCCCTATCCATCCGATCACCCCATTAAAATTATTCGTGACATAAACTGATGAGCGTTGGGATCTGCTCCTGCCACAATCCAGGAGTGACTTCTGATGCTAACACTATTTATGTGTGTGGTTTATAGATTACCTCATGAGTTTGTTATGTTGTTGGGGGAAAACTTCTTCTATAAATATGTGCTTGATTGGTTGATAAAATATAAAATTGTTTTTTGAATGTTGGATTACTAAGTTATATATATAATCTCCTTTTTAAAATATTTTTATAATAAGTAGTGAAATCCCTTCAAATATTACATATTAAGTGGTCAAATTGATTATTATTCTATCCTTTTTCAATTACATAAAAAAAAATATTTGAAAATATAAAAGTATTTATAAAAAAAACTATATATAAACAAGATTTGAATTTAATTACTAAACTTGAAAAAATAATAAAAAATATAATTTTTGAAAATTAAAAAAATTAAAAAATTAAAATTAAACTAATATTTTGAACACTAAAATACACACTAAGCAAAATTTACTTGTGAATTTTCACAAGGATAAACATATATATAATTGGAATCAAATTTGAAAAATTAAATAAAAATATATATTTTTAAATTAGTGTGAAAAAAGTAACATAATTTTTTGTAAATTTTCTACTTATTACAAAATAAAATTTTTTTAATAATTTTTTTCAAAATATATATATGAATTTTAAAAATTTTATTTTTAAATTCTTAAACTATGAAATTTTGATTTCTATATTTTAATAACAAAAACTATGGTACACTTTCATGATTTTATTCTCCATACTAAGATTCTATAACCTTTTTTTCCCACAACTAAAGCTTTTTTTTCCACAATTAAAATTATGGTACACTTTCATGATTTCGTTCTCCATGCTAAGATTTCATAACTTTTTTTCCATAACTCCAAGGTTATTGTATGAAAAAAAACAGTTTTTATAAAATAAACTAGAGAAAACATTGTAAATGAGAGAATTTTTTTATATTATAAAAAAATCTTATTTTATAATTTTGTGTAATAAAAAATTAAATATATATTAAATATGAGGTTTTCAAGATTGGGAAATTTTCAAATTTTTAAGATATAATACTTTTAGTGATTGAGTGATTTGAATTTCTCATAATTTAGAATTTTGTAAAGTTTCATTAAAATAATAATAATGATAATAATAATAATAAATGCATTCATTCTAATATAACTAATATTAATACTCTCCATTGTGAAAGTATGAGTCTTTGATTTAGGCATACATGTTTTTCTATTTGTTGGAGAAAAAAAATATTTTGGGGTTATATATATCACAAAAGATATAACTTAATGTCATATGAAAAATTGCATTGTAATAAATATTGTTTGACTTTCCTCACAAGATAAATAGACATGTATAACTTTTATGATATCATTAAAAGGAATTATATTCATAACACAAAAATTTAATTTCATTATATTTTCATTACATATTTTTTTAACCATTTACTTCTTTGTCTTATGTGTGTCTTTTTATTTAATTGGAAAAATTAATATCATGAAATGATATGTAAGAAACAAAACTAAAACATTCTCATAAACTATGAAAAAACCTTAGTAAAAATGCTACTTGGTATTTAAATACCTATAAGATCCTCTACTTCCTTTTTTTCATTCCTCACAAATTTTTTTTCCATGGAAATTAGTGTGAAAGTCTTTTACTATTTAAATGTTTATTGTATAAATTGTCAAAATATGAACAGTGTGTTGTTCGACTACATATTTTCAAGTATAAACTCAATCTGATTGTGAAATAAAAAAGGTTAACAATTGACTTTGCTACTAACCCCTTGGATGACTTAAAGGAACAATGATGTGGGAAATCACATGCATGAACAATTCTACACACAAGGTGTGAAATAAAAATCTTTAACTAATTTTTCATTAAGCAAACCTCATTTATATAACTTTGCATCAAGAACACCAAATCAACAAACTAAGAGAGAAAATATCAACAAGATCCAAAAAAACTAACAATTGAATACAATAATAGAGATACTTAGAGATAGGATCTCAACTACTCCATGAAAATAGGAAACCAAGAAATCTTCATCACTCCAAACCACAATAATTCCCTCTTACAACAATAATAATATGATATGCTTAGTACACATTCTAATGAACAAGAATCTCTCTAATTCCTCTCAACAATAGAAGCATTGGTTTTCAATGCTTTTAGGAGAGAGATAAAATGTTGTTGCATCTAGAGTTGAGAAATCCAACAAGCTTGATGTGGAAGATGATTCAAAATATCATGGCAAAAATAATTCAAAACCTTAAGGGAAGATTTAAATGATGAATGATGTTGAACTAGGTTGTGAACCAATGAAAAGAGGCTACCGAAACTGAACTACTAAGAAAGGAGAGAAGGGACATGTTAAGCCCTTGACAAAGCCCCGTGTTAAGTATAAAAACCCCTTATTAAGCCATAGATATTGAATTATTACATTTCTAGTGTTATATTAGTAGGTAGGCTCAAACCCTTCATTGTACCCTTTCATTATAATTATACCATCTGTCTCCTATATATATATATATACCAGGGAGACCAGCTAATCTTAGGATGATCGTATCTCATTTTGTACACTGAATATATTGTAAAAGGAGGTTTCCCCTTCAGTTGGATTATTATTCATTGAATTTATATAATTATGAAGGCATTGGTTCATAACAATATTTTCCCAAATATTAAATTCAATGAATTCAATGTTGTTAGGTCATCTTCCATGATCTATTTGTATTGAATAAAATTTGAATGTTTATGAGATGTGATATATTGTTTGCATGTGTTGGAGTAGGCTAGGTACAAATCTAATCATCTCCATTATTTTTTAGGTCTATTTTTTGTCCATTTTTGTGCTTTTTCGACCAATGGTTTTTTATTACATTGTACTTTAATTTGGGTTAACGGATTAGGGTTTTGGATGTTGTAGAATACCAAAATATTGTATTGTGAATAGTCAAGTTAGTAAAATGAAGAAGATATAGGTGCAACTCTAGGTTAGGTCAATTTTCCTTGTTCAATTTTTCTAGAGTAAATCTTTGTGTACTATTTTTTGCCATTGTTGTTCTTTCTGTTTTTTCTTAAGAATTTGTATGCATTTCTTCACTTGCAAAGGTTTAAAACTTATATTTGGTATCAAATAAATGTTATTGGCTTTAGGGGAATGCCTTTCTTGTTAGGGTTTAACTCATTCTTGATGGAGCATGTTTATCTTGGGTTTGTGATAAACATGGTTTTAATGGAACATCTTTGGTAGTAATTCTTGTGTGGAAGGGAATGAAAATAGTTCTCGAATCAAGATTGCGAAATTTAACAGCCATAGCTTTGATCCATGGAAGTTGAAGATGGAGTATATTCTTGTAGATAGAGAATAATGGCTTTTTGTGGATCGATGTACATAACCTACTAGTATGTCTAAAGAGGGATAACTTAGTTTTGAAAGGAAAGAAATAAGTACAATTTTACTCCGCCTTTCAAATTTGGTTTGGTTGAATGTCTTTGGAGAAGACAAAGAAAAGAATTTTTGAGATACATTAGAGAATTTGTATTAGTCAAAGTCCTTGATAAACAGGTTGTTTCTTCAAAATAAGTTGTATCATATTAAGATGGATGATGGAGCACATAAATTCATTTTCTAATTTAGTAAGTCAAATTGTCTCTGTTTTTATTAATACGGAGGAAGAATATATTCTTATTACCCTCTTATGTTCTTTTTTGGACTATAATGATAATATTCATATATCAAATTGTAATACTACTTAATCCACATTAAAGATTGAGGATGTATTTGCAGCCTTATCATCAAAAAAAATGAAGAGAAAATACATGGCCAAGAATGCCTTATTTGCGATAGGTTTCCCTATAGAAAAAAAAAAAAATTGTCTTCAAGGGAAGGTCTAAATCTAGAGATAGATCGAGACCTTGGGAAGCCTTCAACTTCAAAATCCATTTCTTTTGTGGATGCAATAAAAAGAACTTATGCCACTCTAAATGCGTCGTAGCCTTCTAGTCTTCGTGGTGCTTATATTGAAGGTCTAAATCTAGAGATAGATCGAGACCTTGGGAAGCCTTCAACTTCAAAATCCATTTCTTTTGTGGATGCAATAAAAAGAACTTCTACCACTCTAAATGCGTCATAGCCTTCTAGTCTTCGTGGTGCTTATATAGTGGGGGAGGTTGATGAGTACTAATGGTGGAAATCAAAGCACCAAAGATAACCCATAACCCATCTACATTCACTGGATGAAAAAAAAAATGGTTATTTGTCAATTGAATGGGTATCTTTAGTAAATCATCACCTACTAAACTAGGTGGGTGACTAGCTAAGTGTACTAGCCAAATACCCACGATATTTCTAATAAATAGAATAATATAATCTGGATAAGCCAAATACCCAACAAAATTAATAACGTCAAACATATTTATATAAATTAATATCAAATACCCACAACTTAATCTAGAAATTAATCAATGGCTAAAAACATATTTATAATTACATTAAAAAATAATAATAGAGTTAAATATTTCTAACATATTTACCTATGTTGCAGGGGTTTCCTACCAGTGTCCAAAATGAGTAGAAGTTTCCCTCAAATTTAGATTACAATGTATAGATATATGATACATTTTAAATCATATTTCAATAAAATTGAAGGTCAATAGAAAACAATGTTTCTCCTATTGCAACAACTACAATATTGAAATTAATAATTTAATTTGTGCTAATAATTATATGAATATATTTAACACAATACTTAAACTTCAATATCCATAAATATTCCATTAGAAAATGAGAAACAAAATTGGAAATACATATATACAATTTTAACATCTTTTTAAAAATAAATTTTGCATGTATAAAATTTAAACATCTTTGTAAATTTGAAGCATTATTCTTTTCTTATTGGAAAAAACAAAATCGTACTACTCTTATAATATGAAAATACAATAATATCAACTACATACTGGAGAAAATGCTTTCCCTCAATAGGGTATTGATTTATTGGACTTTCATGTTTAGTTTGGGCTTGAAGAAAAACATGCATGCATTAAAAGTTTTTCATATTCACAACTATAAAGTGAGTAGTATTAAGTTTTTAAATCAACTAATTTTTGAAATAATATTTAACTGTAATTTAGTCTTAGTTTTATAGTGATATTTTGAATAAATATAATGAAAATATTTGTAAGAAATTATGTATTTGTAATAATGGAATAAATATATTTACAGTTTAATTTAATATAATTCTAATTTAGCTGTGTTAGTTTAGGAAATTGGTTCCCAAGCTCCCATTTCCTTGATGTTGAAGCTCCCAAAAAGCTTTCAAGTTCCCAAAATAGTTCCCAACCAATTGGGGACGTTCTCAACCAGTTCCCAAGTTCCCAAAACTTCCAGAACTAGTTTCAAAAATGTTGAAAATGTCGATTACAACTATGATATTTACATGCGACTATAGTAATAATCGACTATAGTAATAATCGAAGTTATTTAAATCTACCTAAAAGAGAGGGAGCAAAAGACAATTGTGCTTTCGTAAGTCATGGTTCCATGTGGTAGCATTCTTGTGGGATTTTATAATACAAGAAGTGGGTTTAGGTTCTCACAAGGGAAGACCCCGTCAAATCCCCCAAAGCACGAGGCCCCTCTTCCTTCGTCCACCACACATTCGTCCACCACACATTGCATTTGCGTGGTGACATAAGATTGATTAGATTTATAAGGTTTTGGATGGCCAACAACTTCCAGAAGACTTTTAACTTAAAAAAAGGTTCGTCATCGCCAATTCGCCCCGGCCCAACGAATCCATCATAAAAGTGCATATTCAAATGCATTTTTTGCATTCAAAATTCAGTAGGAAGAACAATTCTATGCGAAGGTCAAGCCCACGCTCTCGCTCTTCCCGAGGAAAACAGAACAACTAGGGTTGACGATATCATGCACACAAGTGAACAACAGAGTGTACATGGTCAAATGCTGAGGGTTGCTTGACTGCTCACATCCACGTATCTCTACTGGTTTACAGATTATTTATATACAGGCCTACTTCTGCGTTCCTTGGTATAACCATGCTTTACTACGTTGCGGTGAGCATCAAGGAGAAGGATGAAACCATTCAGCTGGTTCGCTCAGATGGCACCCTTCAAATCCTTCATAAACCCCTTTGTGTCGCCCTTATCATTCAAGAATTCGCCCAATGTTTAGTCTGTCACTCAGATTCATTCTACATCAGGCAGAAGACGCCCACTCTTTCTCCAAATGAGTAACTGGAGGTGGGACACAAGTACTTCCTTCTACCCGAACATTTCTTTCAGTCTCCTTTATCTCTCCTATCGCTGGCTTCCTTAATATCGCTGCCACCTCCCCCAAAAGCTCCACTTACCTCCACTGCTCGCCTCTCAGCTCCGCTTTGTAGTATCGAACATGCTTCTGTTTTTTGCTAGCCGTTAGAGATACAGAAAAGAGACACCGGTCGAGGCCTTCGAATCAGAGTCTGCCCCAAGTTTATTTCAAAGCTTATGGAAGAGGGAAGGCTTAACGTTGATGAACACGGCCATTCAGTGGGCGGGGATTCTGCGGGCGATGAGCCGGGTAGGGTCTGCAATACCCCTGAATTACAGAAAGAGTATGCTCAATTGGTGAAGTGCAGAGGGCAATGTTGGAGACCGAAACTTGAGACCATGAAGGAAAAGGAGAAGAAAAGTAATGTCTGCAAGCTCATATTCAAACTTATGACATAATTACAACTTAACGTCTGGTCTTGATTCTTGATAGGTTGAATGTATGGTTCTTTATTTTTGGAAACTGTTTTGATTAATTCCACCAAGATTTGTGGTGCAATTAAACATCAATTGCCTCCTTGTACAGTTTTTGGTTTTGCAATTGGCCATTATAATCAAATTTTAATGGCATTAAACTTGAAATGACCCACTAGCTGCAAAATAATGAAAACAAAGGACTGATCCACAGTTCCATCCTTGGTCAAGAGGCTTGTTTATATGGATAAAACTATCCCCGGGACAAGGGATAAAACCATTCTCAGGAGGCAAATCGATGAACACTAGCATATCTCTCCAAATAAATTTAGTAAGGTTTTGGAATGACATAGATATGAGGTTCAAATCTCTCTCCTTTCAGTTAAAATGGATATTTAACTGACGTTCACATAGATATGAGGTTAAAATCTCTCTCCTCTCAAAACAAACTGCACATCCACATGACAAGCCGCCGTCAGCATGGCCCGATAAACAACTTTGAAAAGTTTGATGAACTTAATATGCCCTAAAAATCAAGGTTATTTTTTATTCCATAGACCAAAGCGATATGGTAAAATTTAGTCTTAAAGTTTCTACCATAATAGTGATTTAATGGTTGGGTGTTTATAGATATATTTTTTTGATAATAATAAATATAATAAAATATTAATAATTTTGTTTTGATAAAATATATTTTTAATAATAATTTATTTTTAATGTTATTATAGGAGAAGAGACTAAAATATATGAATAAATATCTCTTAATAAAACATAAATATATCTATATTTCAAATTCGTACAAAATATTACAACATTTCCACATATCTCGTGTTTTACCAATTCAAAATCTAACATTAGGTATAATTATTTTGGAATGTTCCCTTAAAAAAACGTCAAACATAACTAATGAAGAATGATAATGTTTTAACTTAAAAAAATCCCCTCTTAATCATCTTCAATTTCCTTTCATCACCCAAATTATATATCTAAGACGTGTAGAAGAGGACCATCCTTAGGCGTGTAGAAGAGGACCATCCCAAGCATGTTTAAAGCCCAAGAGGAAGATGTCCGAAGGTGTGTAGAACAGGACCATCCTTGCAGGTTTTCGGATGAGTATCTTCAACTAATATTTGGCATCAGATGGGAAATTGTGGAGCAGCATGTCCACCAGGAGCTCATGGATTAAATAATAGAGGCAATCTATGACACGCTCTCGGTCTAGCCAATTGGTCAGTGTTGTTCGCCATGTTATCAACCTTTTTTCTTTGCTCTAGCATGACCATATCCCCTCGCATATTATCAACTTTTTCCCTTTTCTCTAGCATATGATCATATCCCCTCGCATGACCATGACCATAACCTAGAAACTCACAGTTACAACAAGTGTAAGCATTATCTCATAGTTAACCTAGAAATTCACAATTATAATAGTTGTAAACATTATCTCTAACACCCTCCTTTAATTCTTACATTACAAATATTACAATCACAAATTACAATAATAAACTTTGTCTGATATTTGTGTGGTCTAGTCTTCATTAGCACTCATACCCTACTCTGAAATCACCAGGTTTCTGCTCTTTTCTTCACACACTTTCGAGCTTCAATCAAGTTAACAATTGACTTTGCTAGTAGTTCCTTGATTGGAATGAACACACAATCAGGTTAAGTGATGTGGGAAATCCCATTCATGAACAAAGTTCTACACATAAGATGTGAAATAAAAATATTTCACTATTTTTCATTAAGAAAGCCCATGTTTATATGGATTCACATTAAGAAAACCAACTCAACAAACTAAGAGAGAAAATCTCAACAAGATCCTAAAAACTAACAACTAAATACAACAATAGAGATATTTACAAATAGAATCTCAACTACTCCATGAAAATAGGAAACCAAGAAAGCTTCATCACTCTAAACCACATTAATACACTCTTACAATAATAATAATAATAATGTGATATGCTAAGTACACATGCTAAGAAATAAAAATATACTAAGAACCAAAAACTCTTTCATTCCTCCCAACAATAGAAGCAATGGCCTTCAATGCTTTCAAGAGAGAGAGAAAATGATGTTACATCTAGAGTTGAGAAATCCAACAAGATTGATGTGGAGGCTGATTCAAAAAATTATGATGAAAATCATTGAGAACCTAAAGGGAATATTCAAGTGGTGAATGATGTTGAACTAGATTGTGAACCAATGAAAAGAGGCTACCAAATATGAACTTCTAAGAAAAGGGAAAACTTTGTAATAGGTGAGAAACTCTAAAGTTTGTATATTTTCCTACTAAGTTGGTGTCTCCATGCTACTAAGGGAGATGAGAAAGAAAAAAAAAATTGAAGAAAGAGGTGTACAAGAGTCCTCTAAAACTGGTAAATGAACCCGGGGCTGCAAATCTAGAACAAAGAGATGTTGTGGATAGGGTTTCTCTATAAATGTTAAAGAATGCTCCTTCACTATAAGATGAACTTGCTGTGGTATTTCAAGTGTACCATGGATAAGAAACTTTGTGTTCTCTTTATGAATTAGGTAAGTGATATTTAATGCATCATATTGGGCCTTTCTATCATAGTCATAAGGTCAACCATGAAATATACCACACCAATCCATATCAGTCACATCACGAGTTAATTTATCCGCAAATTTAGCCCAAAATAAAATGAGATAGTGAACATGTGTGTGTGATTCGAGAATATGAACCATGATCCTTCAATCCAAGTGCATAATGATGAGGATGATGGTTTGTTGGAAAGTGTAGTTTATCAATGATGGGTTTGGAAATCAAATTATCTCATGATCCATTGTAGAGGATACAAGCAATGGAGAAAGCATGGGATGGATGTGCACATGTGATGAATAAATTATCTCAAGATTTCGAGGGAGTGGATTTTTGTAGCAAGGTAATTTTATTGAGTCCTTTCAAATATTCATAAATCACGTCTTCACCATAAAATTTAATGAGAGAATCATCATTTTCCTCATTAGAAATCAAATTTTTCTTCTTCAATTTGAAACATTCAAACTTATCGTGTCCTTGTTTCTTACCATACTAACAAAACTTAGTAGTAGAAGAAGACGAAGATTAATGTGAAAAATATGATGACCTTATAGTAGGAAGTGCAAGCTTTGAAAGTGCATATTTGTAAACACTAGAAGAGGATGATTGTTCTTGAATTATGCGTTGATCTACAAAATTCTCTTCAACTAATTGTGCTTGATTGTAGGAAGTATGAAATGTTGTGATCTACATGTACTTTAATGCTTGATAGAAAATGTTCCTACAGTCCACTTTTAGGAGACAATATTTTCAAGTATATTAATGATGCCAATAAGAATTCACAATTGGTTGTATTTCTTATCATGCTACATTCGTCACTAAATGCATGAGTATGATAAGTTTTACACATGTGATGCTATGTGGTTAACTAGCATGGTTATTCCATATAATACATCAGTTTTGTGGTGCCTTGTATAGTATCGGGTTTCGTTTAATAACACACCATTCATAGGGCATTTGGTCAGTTGAGGGGCACTAATTCATTCAAGTTCTTAAAACACACAGCAAGGTTTAAAACACACAGCAAGGTTTATTATGTGAAAAAGGTGTCTCTTCTTAGACATAGGAATAAAAAATGTTGTTTTTTTTTATGCTCGATGCTTAGTGTTTTGTTTGGGGAAGCATGGTGCTTAATGTAAATTCACACTATGGACTATGTTTGGGGAAGCATGGTTGGCTTAAAATGTATGAAATCTATAATAATACCGAGAAAGAAACATTGTATAACACTACAAACATACTAGCTATAGAAGAAGAGTGAGCAAGGCATTTAAAATGTTATTTAACTTTTTGGTAAATTGGATAAGAAATGATTTTAGTAATATTAATTTAATAACTGAAGATAACATATACATATATTTCATGTAACATATTTTATTAGGAAATATAAATAATATTAATTTTTATATGAATTTGAGTTTGTATGTCTATTGAAAAATGTTTTGTTACGTTTTAATTTATATTTTTGTTTTGGATTTTCTTATTTTTAATTAATAAATCATATGATTATTTTTTGTTTATATATTTTAAATTATTATTATTAATTAATAAATTAAATATTTTTTATGAATGTAATTTATATAATTTTTTTATTGTTTATATAGTTTTATATATTTATTTAATTATTTAAAAAAATAAAAATTTTACTATTTATTATAACATATTATTTATTATAACATATTATTAAGACATTTTGTGGGGCTAAGTGTAGATTAGTTGTTAATCAAATCCATTGATAAGTCATTCCATATGATGTTGTTGGTTCTAACCTCGATTATCCTCCTCCACAAAACAAAAAAAAAAGTGAGATCATAACATAATTAGCTACAAATTCTTCTTTCTAGAATTTTTTTTATAACTTATTACTTTTAAGTGGTGAAAGTCTTTCAAATATTTCATGTTAAGTGGTGAAATTGATTATTTTTCTATCCCCTTTCTAATAACATATAATTTTTTTATTTTTTTTTTAATATTTGTTTATCCAAAAAAAATATTTATATTCCTTTTCCAATAACATAGAATTTTTTATGGTCCCCCGGATGGGG
>SNQJ01S0028319.1:13903-24697 GCA_010110895.2 Picea sitchensis
AAAAAATATAAAAAATATTTGGAAATATAAAAATATTTTTTGACACAAATAAATATAAAATGGGTTTTGAATTTAAATAATAAACTTGGAAGAATATTAGAAAACACAATTTTAACATAGATTTTTTTATTTTTTATTTTTTATTTTTTAAAGTTATATATATAAAAAAAAATTAAAAATATAAAAATATTTTTTAACACAAATAAATATAAAATGAGTTTTGAATTTAAATAATAGACTTGGAAAAATATTAGAAAACGCAATTTTCAAAAATCGAAAAAAAAAATGTATAGAATAAACTAACATTCTATTTATATCGAACAAAAAATTAGAAACTCTAAACAAAATTCACTTTTTAACATTTTCATTTTCACAAATTCACTAGGATGGACATATATTTCAAATTAAATTTGAAAAATTAAATATAAATATATATTTTTGAAAATATTTAAAAAAAAACAAATACAAGTTTTTTAATTTTTTGTTCATATATTTTAAGAGTTTTATTTTTTCATATATTTTAAGGGTTTTCACTGAAAAATACTTAAAATATGAGATTTCTATCTCAAAAAAAATTGTTACATATTTTCATGGTTTCATTCTCCATGCTAAGATTCCACAACTTTCTCCTTCCCATGTATCTTTTAGATAGGTAATGAGAATATTAGACGTGCATGATCTTTACTTTGAGGTTATTTTATGGAAAAAAAGATAAGTCTAGTCTTTAAAAAAAAATTATAGAAAAAATAGTCATTTTTGTAAATGAGTGAATTTTTTTCATATTTAAAAAAAATATATATATTTAAAAAATGATATAAAATTTTGTGCAATAAAAAATAAATATATATAAATATGAGGTTTTTAAAATTTGGAAATTTTTTGAGCATCGGGGGTAGTTCAACTAGCAAGTACCATGATATGAAGTGTTATGTTCGATGAGGTTCTGAGTTCAAATCCCCCTGACATATCCGTGCCTGTGGAAGGGACATACGTATAAAAAATTTATATGCAAATTAGTGTCAAAGTATATAAATTAACCCTTTAGATGGAATGAACACACAATCAGGCTAAGTGATGTGGGAAATCCTATTCATGAGCGAAGTTCTACACACAAGGTGTGAAATAAAAATCTTTCACGAATTTTTCATTAAGAAAACCCAAGTTTATATATCTTTACATCAAGAAAATCAACTAAACAAACTAAGAGAGAAAATATCAACAAGATCCTAAAAACTAATGACTAAATAAAATTTAAGAGAGATATTTAGAGATAGGATCTCAAGTACTACATCAAAATAGGAAAGCTTCATCACTCCAAAGCACATTAATACTCTCTTACAACAATAATAATGTGATATTCTAAGTACACATGCTAAGAAATAAGAATATACTAAGAACCATAATCTTTCTCATTCCTCCCAACAATAGAAGCATTGGTATTCAATGATTTCATGAGATAGAGAAAATGATGTTGCATATAGAGTTGAGAAATCCAACAATATTGATGTGGAAGACAATTCAAAAAATCATGATGAAAATCCTTGAGAACTTGAAGGGAAGATTCAAGTGGTGAATGATGTTGAACTAGGTTGTGAACCAATGAAAAGAGGCTACCAAATATGAACTTCTAAGAAAGGAGAGAACTTTGTATTGGGTGAGAAACTCTAAAGTTTGTAGATTGCCTCCCAAGGTGGTGTCTACATACAACTAACAGTGATGAGAAAGAAAAAAAAATTGAAGAGGTGTACAATAGTCCTCTAAAAATATTGAATGAACATGGGGCTGCAAATCTAGAACACAATGATGTTGTGGATAGGGTTTCTCTATAGAAGTTAAAGAATGCTCCTTCACTATGAGATCAACTTGATGTGGTATTTCACATGTACCATGGATAAGACACTTGGTGTTCTCTTTATGCAGAAGGTAAGTGTCGTTTAATACATCATATTGGGCCTTTCGATCATAATGATAAGGTCAGACAAGAAATATACAAAAGTGATCCATATCAGTCACATCACAAGTGATTTTATCCACAAATTTAGTCCAAAATAAAATGAGATAATGCATGTGTGTGTGATATTAGAAGATGAACCATGATCCTTCAATGCAAGTGCATAAGGATGAGGGTGATGGTTTGCTGGAAAGTGTAGTTTATCAATGATGGGTTTGGCAATCAAACTCTCTCATGAGCCATTGTTGATGATACAAGCAATGGAGAAAGAATGGGAGAGATGTGCACATGTGATGAATAAATTATCTCAAGATTTCAAGGGAGTGGAGTTTTGTAGAAAGGTGACTTTATTGAGTTCCTTTAGATATTCCTAAATCATGTCTTCACCATAAACCTCAATGGGATCATCATAATTTTCCTTATGAGGAGACTGTACAATCAAAGTTTTCTTCTTCAATTTGAAACATTCAGACTTGTCATGTCCTTGTTTCCTACAATACTAACAAAAATTATAAGAAGACGAAGATTATTATGAAAAAGATGATGACCTTGTTGTAGTAGGAGGTGCAAGCTTTGAAGGTGTATCTTTTTAAACACTAGAAGAGGATGAATGTTGTTGAATTCTTCGTTGATCTACAAACTTATTTTCATCTAGTTGTGCTTGATTGAAGGAAGCATGAAATGTAGTGATCTCCATGAACTTTAATGCTTGATACAAATGTTCCTACAATCCACTTTTAAACTCGAGGAAAATATTTTTATCTATATTAATGATGACGATAAGAATTTATGATTAGTTGTATTTCTATCCATGCTACATTAGTCACTAAATACATGAGTATGATAAGTTTTACACCTGTGGTTCTATGTGGTTCACCGGCGTGGTTATTCCATATAACACATTGTTTTTGCGGTGCATCATATAGAAACGTGTTATTTTTAATAACACATTGATCATGGGGCATTCTGTTAGGTAAGGGAAACATGTGTGTTCAAGATATTAAAACACGTTGGTAGGTTTATTATGTGAAAAAAATGTCTCTTCTTAGAGAGTGGAACAAAAAATGCATCTTTCTGGTGCCCGATGCTTGATGTTTTGTGGTGTGTTTGGTAATATTTTAAGCATCAATTGTGGTTATTCATGTAAATACAAAGGATGCATTGTTTTTGGGATGAGCCGAATGCTTGAAGCACACTACACAATTTGTTTTTTTAACTGAAAAAATGCTAAATTTAAGGCCAATTTTAAATTTTTATCTTGTGAAAATTAAAATGAGGTCATAAACAATTTACCTGGTCTCTTCTATCCTGAGGAGGCATGGTTGGATTGTAGAGGAAAAATGAAATTTTCAAATTTTTCCAAAATCAAAAAATGTATGGAATCTATAGTGGCACTAAGGAAGCAACATTTTAGAGCACTACAAATAGGGAAGCCATATAAGGAAGGTGAAAATTGATGCCATTGTTAGAGGTTGGAAGCACATAAGGAAATGTAATAATAAAAATCAGTTTGGTGTTGGTTTTTTTAACCCTACCGCAGTGTGCTTGACAGTCAGATGCACTGGTGCATTTTGCAGTGCATAGATATGTTTTTTTGTTTATTTTACCCTATCATGGCGCACCATATAATTGGATGCATTTGTGCGTTCTATCCCATGTAACACACCACTTGTTTTTTTTTTACCCTATTGTGGTGCACCATATAATTGGATGCATTGGTGTGTTCTATCCCATGTAACACACCACTTGGAATTTTGGGTAAATATTAAAAAACTCCACTATATATATATATATATATATATATATATATATATATAGAGAGAGAGAGAGAGAGAGAGAGAGAGAGAGAGAGAGAGAGAGAGAGAGAGTTTTGAATATATATGATGATGAGTATTAATTTCCACTAAGACCAATTGGTATATTGGAGCTTAAGAAGGTAAGAGATTACTTCAATTTCTTTAAAATTGTATTTCTAAGCTAAAAAAATATTGAGAGAAGTATTCCAAGATCACCATAGTTTTGATGACTTAATGTAATGTCCCCATTTTGGGACATTATAATTTTACAAAGTGTTATGCCTACCAGAGTATCCAAATAGGGGTGACAGAGAGTTTAGGAGATATTGAGGGATTTTATTGGGCCTGACTTGCATTGTTCATCATCAGGATCCATTCCGCACAACTTGGTTTTGGTTTCATTGCATTCTGACAATTTTGGTAATTTTGAGTTATTATGGGTCATATCTTAATTAATTTCACTAAGAAGGTCATAATGGGCATATTACTTGGAGAAACCTCTTAGTGTAATAACTCATCGGAATCGGGAAGAAGAGAAATACAGGATAAGATGGTGAGAAGTGACTTTCAATGGCCGAAGAAGCCATTAGGATGGATAAATCACGTTTTAGAGGTAAAAAGATTAATTAATTAAGTGATTTAATCAAAGAATAATAAAATAAAGTAAAATTCACTTGGAGGGAAAAGGTCAACAATGAATTAGGGTTTCAACAGTGAATTAGAGTTTTGGAAAGCTATAAGAGAATATTCAATGACCTAATTCATAATTATGTAGATTATGACTTGGAATTGAGGAGAGAGGCGCATCTCAGGAGAGATAGTTCAGTGGATTCTAGGAGGAAGACACCAGTTGGTTGATTTCAGTGTTGAGAGACACACCCTAGTCACTGGGAAGATCATTCATGTCTTTCATCATTCTTCAGCAACAGTTACATAGTGTTCATCAGTAAGGGTGCATTCATTCAGAGTGAGGGCACAACTTCTGAGAGGGTTTTGGGTCGACTTACCCCATCCAGGGGGAATTTCAAGACTTCCCTCGGACACATTTTAGAGGAGGGAAGGGTGCATATTTTTCCTGGTTCCTCATCAAATTCCAACGGAGGAATCAACTGGGACGCATTTTCTAGACTTGGACATGCAACACTTTTGGCAAGCACATTTGGGGTTCCAAAGTGAGCATCAGACCATATTAAGGGAAACCCTTCTGACCCATTTCCCAGTAGACAAAGGCAGTCATTTTGAGACATATCTCATCCAATTCCAATGGTGGAATCACTAGGACACATTTTTCCAGAAGGAGAGGGGCACATTCCCCCAGGGGTATCCATCTGGGGTCCAAACTCATCAGCAGAGGGGTCTGACAGATACTAGTACTGAGGAATAGAGTAGGGCACATCATTTGGGATAGTTTCCAGGCGATTTCGAGAAGTATAGATCCCAGGACGAACTTTCCAGACTTCAAGCAGTTACCGTCAGAGATACCATATTCCCAACGCACCCATTGATTCTGCAGCAGTCACATATTCCGAGTATTATATTTTAGTTGCTTATTTGTATTCCAGATAATATCCTTTTGTCTTCTAATCTAGCCAAGTTTTGTTATTTTATTCAGCCGGATTCGGCCTACTATAATCTGTAGAGATATCATAATACAAACTTTACAGTCCTTAGTCACATTTATTATTTGTATGATCATTTATATGTTGTAAACAATAGATCTTACATACACATTAACATCATTTCCTAGACTAGCCAAGTCGGGAACATTACAGTGGTATCAGTGTTGGTTTTCCTGCTAGCCTAAGGGGAAAATCAGATAAGGATCTAGATACATCATTACTAGTGAGTGGATTGACAGGAGCAAAGATGGAGCGTACACCCATTAGATGCAGGGAGCATTGCTACAGTTGCAAAGTGTCTTGGAAGCCAAATCACAGATGTAGGGGTAAAGGCAATGTGCACATTGTTGAGGTGCACTATGACAGCGAGGATGAGGATATGCATGTGAATGCAACCATAGATGCCTATTTGTAGTAGTTTGACAAGGATAGTGACTCTTGCACATCTGAGGGACAGTTGTATGGACAGGATGATAGTGCATATCCTTCATCTTCCCCATCAGGTAATGTTGAGGATTCAACGCTTCAGCATAGTGGTGACACTTGTGAGGATTCATATGTGTTGGCCCTTAGACATGATGAGATTAGGAGGTTGGATGACCTACCGGTGGGTATAGACATGGCTTCCAGGAAGTCATGTATGGAGAATGATGATCTTCCTATGATGAGTGAGCCACATTTTTCATCTTCTCGATCACCTATGCTAACCATGACACATGAGGATTTCAGTGGCATTCCTAATATGGTAGAGGAGACTTGTGTGGGGATTATACACAAGGAACATATGGATCTGTAGACCCAGAAGGAGAGTTATGGCTTGGATATAGTTGACCTTACACATACCTATCAGTATGAGGAGACTGAATCTCCACTCTTGGATATTCCATTGATGGACCAGGTTGTGGAGACCGACAATTTGTTGGGATGCTTGCTCCCACGATCAATATACTATGATGAGGATGCGCTCCTTATTGGTTGAAATGACCATAGCACATGTATGGACACATCTGTATGGGATCCAGGTGTATATGATATTAGTAGGGTGAGTTCATAGGAGGATACAACTGCCCATACAGGATATGGTGCGATTCAGATAGGAGTCGTAGTTGGTGATGGCATGTAGTGGCATACAAGAGGACTTAGTAGCACAGGGGACAGTGGGCAGTTCAGTGCCTTATATTTTGAGGAGTGTGTTGTTGGGGATTCCATTGTTGACACTAGTAGTGAGAGGCATGAGGTAGAACCTCAACGGGATTGTGACCAGGAGTCACGAATCTTGGCAAGGCAGTTGAGAGTCAGTGAGGACATGATCATGGCAACCACTAGATGCATTGATGATACACATGCATTGGTGGCAAGTTATTGTTGGAGAGCCTCAATGGCACAGGATAGTTCAGATGGGGGACTTGTCACTGATGACTTCCATACACTCAGAGAGAGAGTAATTGTGATGAGGGTTGACTACCAACAATTGTTGAGGGATAGGGATTACCTATTGGAGATTGGTGAGATGTATCGTAGGGAACTGAGGGAGCAGGAGGTTGAGGTGGATCGACTCACTCACGAGTTGGTGAGCACACAGACATTCTTGAAAGACACACAAACAACCCCTCAAGAATCAAATTCCATATCAGAGGAGCTCCTTGAGGAAATTTTATATAGATCCACTACATCTATTTTAGCAGAGAGTCAGATATATCCCTCAACCACATTGGAAGATGATGTTGGTGGTTTAGCAGTGGAGCACTAGTTGAGGGAGGAGAATGAGGAGTACCCAAGATTATTGATGAGTATGGAGATATATGATCCAAAGATACATGAGGATGTCCATAGGTCATAGGGACCACCCTTCAGGAGGGGTGTTGAGATAGTTGAGCACACACATACACATGGGGATTTCAGAGTTAGGGGTAGTTATGAGGACACTTCCATTTGTGTTCCAGGATTGGCTGACCGTCATGTATAGGATGACCCCGTAGTACACCCAAGATCCAATATGTTGCAGGTGTATACAGGAGATCACATGAGTATGCAGGGGCACACAGTGATGAATGGTAGTTCATAGAGACATACATAGTTGTACAGTGGGATTCAGGGGGATTCAACAGATTGAAAGGAGGACATGTACTTAGTAGAGAATGGATATCCCTCTCCCTTGCAGCAGTATACACATATGGGAGATCAGCTTCACCATAGCAGCAGTTGCGTGAGTGATGATGAATGGAGAATCATTGACCCACAATTGGTGGAGGTACCTACCATTGTACCCGATGGTTGGTGTTCAGTGATGAGTACAAGCGATTATTTACCATGGGTGCCGATGGATGAGATTTTGGTTAAGTCCTTTGGATTGACCAAAGCATATGTTACTTTCTAGTCCTACAGTTTATTGCAGATATTTATGATAGCCTTTCTCGATACTTTCATCATTGAAAATAGTACAGGGGGAGCTAGACAGTGGCAGGGGATGTGGAGAGTTGGTAGGCCAGGACCACTTGATAGGAGTGTCTTGATTACATTCATCAGGATAGGGGTGGATCATCAGGGGAAGACAGTTGAGTCCATGGGCATGATGGGGAGTATCCTAGGCCATGGGACAGGGGATATCTCAGAGGTTTCTACATATTCAGACTCTCATTGGGATGAGGGTGGAGTGATTTTGACAGTTTGTTTGTTTCATCTTATGAGAATCCAGGAGTGGAGAGTCTAGTATGGATACTT
The DNA here is from genome assembly GCA_010110895.2 of Picea sitchensis. Classification (NCBI taxonomy): domain Eukaryota; kingdom Viridiplantae; phylum Streptophyta; class Pinopsida; order Pinales; family Pinaceae; genus Picea; species Picea sitchensis. The sequence goes on from SNQJ01S0028319.1 coordinate 21,991, forward strand.
TGATCAGACATTCATGATCTGACTAGAGCAACATCAACATTATGGTCCCTGTGAGAGACTAGCATGGGACCCTGGGATTACAGGACCGGGCATTTCATTGATTGATGGAGAAGAGCGGACATTTACAGGGGGAAGTCACTTTGATTTTCCATTGAGTTTTAGTATTGGGGAGATCATGTCACTGACTGGTGATTCATTAAGGTCTTATAGTACCTCACTATGGAAACAACATGTTTAGTCGGTGGGGGTTGTGTTGAGTTTGGTATGGTTTGGTAGGATAAACCCATTTCAGGTTGAGGCCATGTGTTATTTGCAAGAGACTCATGGTGTTGATATGTTATAGAACTATACTCCATAGGGCATTGTAGTTGACATTTTGATATGGGATCTAGGGATTGGAGTGCTTGGTAGTTCAACGTTTGATGGAGTTGAGTTTTGAGTAGAGTGGTTACTTAGGGAGTTGACTAAGATTCCTCGACCATTGATCATTCTACTCATCAGGAGCATGTGGGTGTCATGTGTGTTGAGCACTTGGAGATACCGCATCTTGAGCAGATTCTACCTTCTGTCACACAGGTGGATATGGGACCCCAGTATTATATGTAGTTGGATTCAGTTATTTCTTGAGGACAAGCAATATTCTGGCAGGCAGGACTGTAATGTCCCCATTTTGGGACATTAAAATTTTACAGAGTGTTATGCCTATCAGAGTATCCAGATAGGGGTGACATAGAGTTCAGGAGATATTGAGGGTTTTTACTGGGCCCGACTTGCATTATTCATCATCAAGATCCATTCCTCACAACTTGGTTTTGGTTTCATTGCATTTTGACGATTTCCGTAATTTTGAGTTATTATGGATCATATCTTAATTAATTTCACTAAGAAGGTCATATTGGGAATATTACTTGGAGAAACCTCTTAGTGTAATAGCTCATCAAAATCGAGAAGAAGATAACTATAGGATAAGATGATGAGAAGTGACTTTCAGTGGCCAGAGAAGCCATAAGGATGGATAAAACACTTTTTAGAGGTAAAATGATTAATTAATTAAGTGATTTAATCAAGGAATAACAAATAAAGTAAAAGTCACTTGGAGGGAAAACGTCAACAATGAATTAGGGTTTCAGCAGTGAATTAGGGTTTTGGAAAGCTATAAGAGAAGAGTCAGCGATCTAATTCATAACTATGCAGATTATGACTTGTCTTTGACGAGAGAGGCACATCTCAGGAAATATAGTTTAGTGGATTCCAGGAGGAAGACACCAGTTGGATAATTTTGGTGTTGAGAGACACACCCTAGTCACTAGGAAGATCATTTAGGTCTTCCATCATTCTTCAAAAATAGTTACATAGTGTTCAACAGCAAGGGCGCATTCATCCAGAGTAAGGGCGCAACTTCTGAGAGGGTTTTGGGTCGACTTACCCCATCCAGGGGGAACTTCAAGATTTACCTCCGACGCATTTGAGCGGAGGGAAAGGTGCATCTTTTTCCAATTTCCTCATCATATTCCAACGGAGGAATCAACTGGGATGCATTTTCCAGACTTCGACGTGCGACACTTTTGGCAGGCACATTTGGGGTTCCAGAGCGCGCATCAGACCAGATTTAGGGAAACCCTTCCGACTCATTTCCCAGTAGACCAAGGTGGTCGTTTTGAGACATATCTCATCTGATTTCAACGGTGGAATCACTAGGACATATTTTTCCAGAAGAAGAGGGGCACATTCCCCCAAGGGTATCCATCTGGGGTCAAAACTCATCAGGAGAGGGGTCTGAAAGATACCAGTACTGAGGATTAGAGCAGGGTGCATCGTTTGGGATAGTTTCCAGGCCATTCCGAGAAGTATATCTCCCAAGGCGAACTTTCCAGACTTCCAGCAGTTACCATCAGAGCTACGGTATTCCCAGCACACCCATTGATTCTGCAACACTCACATATTTTGGGTATTATCTTTTAGTTTCTTATTTGTATTCCAGCTAATATCCTTTTGTCTTCTGATCTAGCTGAGTCTTGTTATTTTATTCAGCCACATTCGGCCTATTGTAATCCACAGAGATATGATAATACAAACTTTGCAGTCCTCAGTCGCATTTATTATTTGTATGATCATTTATATGTTGTAAACAATAGATCCTACATACACATTAACATCATTTCCTAGACTAGCCAAGTCAGGAACATTACACTTAGGAGGTTAGGAAGGTCGACAATGTGGAAAACATTTTTAAATTGGAATCTAATATGGATATAGGCAGGGAAATTCAAGAGGAAATGTTTATCATCTTCTACCTTCTTAGTGTCACAAAGGTTACATATTCTCTCATCCCATGGTGTTTTGGGAGTTGTGCAATGTCGAGTTTCACTATGTAGCTTGTGAGAGTTTTTTCTTATTTTAGGAATTTGATTTTATTATTTTCATTTTTCAAAACTAATATGTAATTTTCATCTTCTAAATTGGGGTTGGCCACATCCTTGTAGTATCTTAATTTCATTTTATCCACTAATTCTTTATCACGCCACATATTCTCCTTAAATTTAGAAGTCATGCTATTTGTAATATTATCGATATTCTACATCATAACTTATTCTTGTATTCCCAAATGATTTAGCCAAGATTTAGAATCTTTATGCCATCCCCACTTGAGCCACTGGTGGTTTTGGCTAGAGTTTAAAGCAATTTTGGGGAGCCATTTTTCATCCAT
>SNQJ01S0028319.1:28793-43712 GCA_010110895.2 Picea sitchensis
TCCAACCAAGTAGGTGATTGGGAAATCCATGTGGTATAGGTGGTCCAATTATAGTTGGAAACATGGCGAAGATAGAACAATGAGAGGATGCCACGTGGCAACATCCCATCCAAACTCTCTCCTTTTCTACTTAAATTTTTGCTCGATCTTGACAATGTATCTATAAGCCATTACCAATGAGGTGATGTCCGAGAATTCCATTTATGTTTGAATGTATCTATGAAAAATATCGTGGTATTTGAGCACTAGATGATGCTCAGACTCTTTGATACACAATTTGGTGCGTAGGGTATGGAAAATATTGGTGAAATATGGTACTATCTGGTCCCTTTCTTAACGTAGGGTGGTCCATCTGGTGTACTAGTCCTCGTAGCTTCCAACAGGGTAGTGTTTTTCTTTAATGGCATCCCAGAAGGAATCCCATGTAGTGGCCACCACAAAAATTGTATATTCCTCCAAGACCCTTTGCTCATAGTAAGTATCCCACCAGTATTTAACATGGGGAACGACCTTGAGGAGTGAAAAAGTGATATTTTCCCTATCGGAAAAATTGTGGACCGAAAAATATCCTTCGAGCAGATTCAACCATTTATCTACAACATTCGCATCTATCAGTCCTTCAAATAATCGAATATCAAAATTTACCTATACCTTGAAGGGGGTTGCATGACCGCTTGATGAAGATGCTTCTTTTGTGGGAAGCCATTGAAGGATACTCACAAAGTTGTCCATCATTTTGTTCCTTTGTCGCACAAGGGCTTCCTCGAGCAACATTTTAATAGGATCTCCTGCTCTATCATCTTTCTTTTCGTCCCCCATGGGTTTTTCTCGAGATCGACATGACCGATATTGTAATGGCTCGATTGGTTCGAGTCCCAACTTCTTGTACCTAGATCTTGTTGGGGACATGCACAAAGAAAAATAAATGAATAGCAGATCACTCTGATACCACTGATCCAGATTTAGGAGTGGAACAAACTAATTAATAGACTGAATACAATGAACACAGAGATATGAAGAATAATAAAAATATCTAGTGAACAATATCTTCTATTAAATAATGAAATAGGATGAAACTATAAATTTGCAGAACTGAAAACTCTTGCTTGAATGGTGGTAGCTATCTCTGAGAAGAGATGTGGCTACTACGCAAATCTGTCTGATTAGAATGGATTACAATGAGGCTCCAAAGGCGTTTTGATATTACTCATGACTTCCAAAACCCTATACATCCAAAAACCTAACCCTGGAAGGTGAAATGCCAAAAGTCATGTGGGCCCTATCGGTAAGTTGGTGTAATTTTGTACCTCAACTTCTCATGGTCATAACTTTTGCATACGACCTTCATTTTAGGCATGTGATAGCCCGTTGGAAAGGTATTTCAGAGAGATACAAATTTCGTCATCAAACTCTCACTCTGTCTACAATTTGACTATGGCAATCCAAAAAAAACAACGTTTAGGACCCCAAAACGTCCACCCAGTTGGATTAGGTGAGAGGCCACCCGTATCCACCCAGAGGATGTGTGGAGCTTCATATAGCCCCAAAAGTGTAGAACCCATAATTACAAAGAAGTACAGAAGAACGTGTTAAACAAAAAAAAGGATAGGATGAGCCAGTTGGAATAGGTGGGTGGCCACCAATATCCACCTGGATCAGTTAGTCACTAAATGCATGGGTATGATAAGTTTTACACATGTTGTTTTATGTGTTTCACCAGTGTGGTTATTCCATATAACGCATCGGTTTTGCATTGTCTCATTTAGTAGTGTGTTGTATTTAATAACACACCAATCACGAGGTGTTTGGTTAGGAAAGGGACACCAGTGCATTCAAGTTCTTAGAACACACTGGTAGGTTTATTATGCAAAAAAGTCTCTTCTTAGACAGAGGAACAAAAAATGTAGCTTTCTTGTTTGCAATGCTTAGTGTTTTATGATGCGTCTGGTAATATTTTATGCATCGCTCGCAGTGCTTCATGTAAATTCATAGGATTCACCATGTGTGGTGCTTCCTATGAATTCATAGGATGCACAATGTCCAGGGTGAGCCGAACGTGTGAAGCACACCGCATTGAATTTTTAAAAAATTATAAAAAAATGCTTAATTTAAGGGCAATTTTAAATTTTACTCCAGTGAAATTTAAAATGAGGTAACAAATAATTTACCTTGTCTCCTCTCACACAAGGAGACATGGTTTTATCATAAAGGAAAATTGTTTTTTTTGGCATTTTTCCAAAATTGGAAAATGTATGGAATCTACAATGGCACTGAGGAAGCAACATTGTAGATCACTGCAAAGAAGGTGGTCATAGAAGGAAGGTGAGCATAGATTCTTGTGTGAGAGGTTAGAAGCATAGAAGGAAATGTAATAATGAAAATTGGTTTGGTAATTTTTGTGTATTTTAGCCTACTGCGGTGTTCCTGACAATAAGATGCACAGGTGCATTTGGTAATGCACTTATACGATTTTTTTGTTTATTTTACCCTATCGTGGTACGCCACATAATTGGACGCATCGATGAATTCTATCCCATGTAACACACCACTTGTATTTTTCGAAAAATATTAAAAAACTCCACTACTATATATATATATATATATATATATATTGTTTATTTATTTATTTTTATTCTAGTGCACTAGTATTGTAGACACCCCGATGCCCTCTTGTTATCTGAGAGCATCGGTATGCATTTTACTTTTTAAAAATAAAAATGATATTTTAGCATTATATATATATATATATATATATATATATATATTTGACTAGGAAAATCCGCAACTAGTCGAGCACATACTCATGCAACACATGGTCCTATTATTCGACTACTACCACTATTGATCCAAATGGATCTCAGTGGCCATCCACCTCTTCCACTGAATCACCATTTTGAGCCAGTTGTTTTGATAAACCATGATATTCACCCTTTTGATGGGGAATGGAATGTAATGTCATCTTCATTTGTTAATTACAGGCATCATTTAATGATTTCCTAGTGGTCTTATGTACATGCCTACAACATAGAATTAATGTATCGGATCCCATTACAACTCTGTAGCTAACAGTGCTCGGGATATATTAGTACGAGGATGGGTGACCACCCATTGAGTCCTACTATTTTACATGCCTATGGCATTTTATAAACTTAGTCTGATTTATCCCACTTGCATCATGGGAATTATTCTCCTCTCACTCTCTCATATATAATTGAGGTGAAGGAGGCCCTTTAAGCATGCAATGGAGTGTGATGTAAAGCTTCTTTTGAATGAAGCATAGCCAACATCTCTTTATTTTTAGAGATAAGCTACCCCATTTTTCCAGTTTGTGTTCTACAATGTTTTTCTATCTTATTTAGTAATAGAAGTTGGGTTTCATTGAATTTATGTGTTCTCTTCCATATTTTTGTGTATTTCATTGTTATATCTCAGTTATATTTCTTCCTTCATGTATTTTTACAAATAATCCAGATCATTGGTACCAGAGCAGTCTACCCCTTGTCATTTCTCATAGTAGGTCCCCAACGAGGTCTAGGTATAGAGATTTGGGTCTTAAGCTAGTTTTGCTTGAGGAAAACCACTCTCTCTATCCCAAGCGACCTCCCATGGCGGAAGAAAAGAAATATGAAAGTGCAAGAGATCATTTCAAGACGTTGCTCAAGGAAGCCCTCATGTGACAAAGGAATGCTATGATGGACAACTTCACTCAGATCCTTCGAAGATGACCAATGGAAACAACCGAGGAATCTTCAACAGACAATCATTTTGAAAGTGTGACACCCTTCAAAGTACAAGTCAATTTATATATTCCCTTATTTGAAGGCCAGATAGATGCAGATGCTCTAGAAAAATGGTTGAATCTGTTGGAAGGTTACTACTATGTCCAAAAAAAATTCGATAGTGAAAAGATCACCTTTGCGCTCCTTAAATCCATTCCCCATGTCACAGCTTGGTGGGAAGGTTACTAGGAGAGGTACACCATGGATGAATCTACACTATTTGGGAGATAATCCACTTGGTCAGCCTTTGTAGATGCCCTAAAGGAGTAGTTATACCCTATCAGAAACTATGATGACTAATACATGAGATGGAAAACTCTACGTCAGAAAAGAGACCATATGGTGTCGGAGTACACCAACATATTTCATACATTGCACTCAAAGATGGGTATCAAAGACTCTGAACGAAACCTGATTTTGAAGTACCATAGTGGTCTACATAGGTACATCCAAACAAATATGGATTTCTTGGACATCTCCTCACTAGGAGTTTCTTATCGATATGCAGTAAACATTGAGAATAAATTCAAGTAGCAAAGTAAGTGGGAGAAACATGGACGTAGCAAGGAAGGCCAACCTGAAGAGAGCCATTCCTAGATGCAGGAAAAGAAGGGTAACGTGAAGTCTAAGAAAGACACCGGAAAGTGGTGTGAGTTCCACAACAACCCTTGGCACAACACTGATGAATGTCACTCAATACAGTCATTGGTGGCCGAGCTCAAAGACAAAGAGTCGAACCCCGACTTGGACCTTGATTCAGAAAATAATAAAAGGAGACAAATCATTGATGTAGAACCCACTTCTGTTGTCGAAACTGCAACAATCCAACCAGAAGAGGATTCTGAGGAGGGGTAATGACTCTTCCATTCAAAGATGTAGGTGAAGGGGACCCCACTGCATTTTATTGTTGATAGCGACAGCCAAAACAACATCATCTCAACAGAGGTTTTCAAGTAGTTGGATTTTCCAACAACACCACACTCGTAGCCATACAACATTGGGTGGCTTCGATAGGGTCAAGATCTTCGTGTCAGCCAGCAGTGTCACCTATCCTACGACATCAAGCCCTTAAAGGGTGAGGTATTGTGTGATGTTTCCACACTAGAAGTATGTGATGTTCTATTAGGCCGGCCATATATGTGGAGGCGCCATGCTATTTATCAGTCTCGACCCCATAACATCATTTTTACTCTGGGGGGTCAGCTATACCGGATACCAGAGGTAGTTTCGACTATTGTCCCCCCAAAACAATGCCACAAAGTAATCTCTCATACTGCAAAGTTTAGCTTCTTCACAATCATATCAAAAGGTGAACAGAAGGACACTACAACCACTGAACCTCAACCCAAGATCTTTCTATCATACAGAAGTAGATGGAAAAGATTATATATGAGTACCAAGATGTTCTTTCTGCACCTACAAGGGTGCCTCAACGCTGCCCAGTCAAGAAAGGTTATAACATAACCATTCATACTCTTCATGTTGCATTTTCACTGACAGAGTCCTCCCACACTCAAGTAGATCATGCAACTAGATTGGTTGAACAGATCCAACCCCCACAACAACAGGTTCATGACATCCTTCAACAAGATAAGTAGGATAACTTCTTCAGCAAGACAAGCAACGCACTAAGCTTCAGATTTAGCATAAGTCTCCCCATATCGCAAGGGAACTTGATGCAATGGGGATATAGTAGTATTGGGATGGATGACCACCCGAGAAGTCTTACTATTTTACATGCCTATGAAATTTTATAAACTTAGTCTAATTTATCCCACATGCATCATGGGAATTATTCTCCTCTCACTCCCTCATATATAATTGAGGTGAAGGAGTCCCTTTAAGCATGTAATGGAGTGTGATGTAAAGCTTCTTGTGAATGAAGTGTAGCCAACATCTCTTTATTTTTAGAGTTAAGCTACCCCATTTTTCTAGTTTGTGTTCTACAATGTTTTTCTTTCTTATTTAGTAATAGAAGTTGGGTTTCACTATATTTATGTGTTCTCTTCCATATTTTCATGTATTTCATTTTTATATTTCGGTTATATTTCTTCCTTCATGTTGTTCTCAAATTAATTTGGATCAACTATAACCCCAGGTATGCCAATGCAGCCCCTCACACAACATACATGGCTAATCGATGGTTTGAAACCAATGACTTCACATAATGGAGTGCCTTAACAGTACACTCCATCACCGACTGTTCTACACCCCAGGGGATTTTATCATTTTATATTAATAGTGGTTATCGATGGGATTTATTTTGTAAGCATCGATTCATTATGTTTTGGAGGGAACTGATGCATTCTTACTATGGAGGTGCACTGGTGTAGAAACCTCTGCAAAAACCTCTTATCATCCACTTCTGTTAAAAACCTCCACTATAAACAGATAAGGGATGATTTTTTGGGGGAGGTTCCATAAAAACCTCCGCTACAAGTTGTTTTCCTTGTCGTGAGAAATTATTGGCAGAGGCAATATACATTGCATGTATTTGATCAACTAATTACCTACATTAGAATTGGTTGGTAAGACTCCTTATGAGACATGGATTTGTTATAAACCCTCTCTTGTACATATTATAGTTTTTCGTTTTGATGCTTATGTGCATTTTCAAATTTGGACAAGAAAGTAGTGAAATGTATCTTCATTGGTTATAAAAATGGAGTAAAAGGATACAAAATTTGGAATTTGGTAATAAGGAAGACTATTTATAGTTGTGATGTGAATTTCAAAGAAGTTAAAAGTACTCTTGAGCATGAATATTAACCAAAAGAAGAAGAACTAGATAAAATAGAGTTTGATTTGGAGAGTGGAGAATTTGACTCAAGGGATAAATATGAGTTACTATGACTTAGATTTTATTTCTACCTTTTTTTTATTTTCAATTAGAGAGATAATTGATTATAAGGAGGGTAAACTCTCGAAGAAATCCATATTTGAAGAAATGCAGGACTTGGAAAAAAATGAGGCTTGGGAATTGGTCAAGTTGCTTGATGGAAAAAAAAATATTGATAACATATGGGTGTTCAAGAAGAAGATCAATTCAAAAGGCACAATGAAGAAGTACAAGGCTCACCTAGAAGAAAAAGGATATTCCCAAGTGGAGGGAATAGACTTTGGTGAGATTTTCTCTCCTATTTTAAAATTGACTTCCACTGGGTTTCTATTTCCTCTTACTACAACATTTAATCTTTAAGTAGAACAAATTGATGTAACATTGGATCTAGGTATTTTTCAAAACAATTTTGTTTTCACAATATTGGTATGAATAACTTTATGGTTGGACCATTGGAAGTAGGCTATGGTTTCCAAGATAGAGACTGACGATATTTTTATTCTAAGGATTCTTACCAAGTGTTAGATGAAATTTCTCACTAAAAAGTATTTGATAAAAAATTTGTTTGTAAAGTGTTGGAAGAAAGTGTTATTCATTTTTATTTGATGCAGACCATGAATTGAAGACAAATTTTAAGTGACGAATAATGCCAAGAACCTCTTGTCGTCCAACTCTACTAAAAACCTCCACTATAAATAGATAAGGGATGATTTTTTCGAGGAGGTTCCATAAAAACCTTCACTACAAGGTGTTTTCCTTGTAGTGAGAAATTCTTGGCAGAGGCAGTATATATTGCATGTTAATTGATCAACTAATTAGGTACATTATCTTTGGTTGATAAGACTCGTTATGAAGCATGGATTGGTAAGAAACCCTCTCTTGTACGTCTTATAGTTTTTTGTTGTGATCCTTATGTGTATGTTTCAAAGGAGAAAATGAGTGATTTGGACAATAAAGTAGTGGAATGTGTCTTCATTGGTTATAAATATGAAGTAAAAGGCTACAAAATTGGAATTTAGTACTAAGGAAGACTATTTATAGTTGTGATGTGACCTTCAAAGAAGTTAAAAGTACTCTCGAGCATGAATATGAACCATGAGAAGAAGATATAGAGAAAATAGAGTTTGATTTGGAGAGTGGAGAATTCGACTCAAGCGATGAAGATGAGTTACTATGAGTTATATCAAAAGGAGGGATGCAAACCTTGGTCTTGAGGCGATATTTTCGAGTAAGAGGGAAACTAGAAAGGTATAGTCCACTAGATTTTATTTCTACCTTTTTTTTTATTTGAATTAGAGACATGATTGATTCTAAGGAGGGTAAACTCTAGAACAAAGCCACAATTGAAGAAATGTAGGCCTTAGACAAAAATGAGGCATGGGACTTAGTCAGGTTTCTTGATCTAAGAAAAAATATTGAGAGCATATGGGTGTTCAAGAAGAATATCGATGCAAAAGACAAAGTGGAGAAGTACAAGGCTCACCTAGTAGAAAAAGGATATTCCCACATGGAGGGAGTAGAATTTGGTGAGATTTTCTCTCCAATTGAAAAATTGACTTCCATTGGGTTTCTATTATCTCTTAGTACAACACTTGGTCTTGAAGTAGAACATATGGATGTAACATTAGATCTTCGGATTTTGCAAACCAATGTTTTTTTTCCTTTTCTAGTGTATAGGTCACAATATTTCTATGAACCACTCTACAGTTGGATCATTGGTAGGAAACCATAGGCTATTATTTCCAAGATAGATAGTGACGAACTTTATTCCAAGTATGCTTGTCATGTGTTCAATGAAATTTCTCACTAAAAATTATTTGATGAAATTATTGTTTGTAAAGTGTTGGAAGAAAGCCTTGTTCATTTGGTTTGATGCAGACCTTCAATCAAAGACAAATTATTAAGTGGCATGATTGATCACAAACATTGTTAAAGACAAATTATTAAGTGTAATTATTTACTAGATATAACTAACAACTCATCTAGGATAAACTTCTTGTTTTGTTTCTAGGTTACCATGGAGGAATGATTGATCAGAACACTAGAAGTGTGTTTATCTCAATGCATATTATTCTATTTATTATTTTTTTCTCTTTCTCTAGGGAGGTCACAAGTGATAGCTTTGAAGGAGTTATTGTGATGATTCTTCTCACTATTGTTTTTTTTATTATAAAGAATATTATTCTTCTTTATTGTTCCTCCCTTGTTATTCTTGTTCCAGGTAGGTCACAGGTGATAACCTTCAAGGAAACTATAGTGACAGTTGTAGGTGGAAACATATTAGATGGTATCTAGTTTGAGACATGGAGCATAATATCCAGATAATAATATTGTATACACAACCATACACATCCATGTACCGAAGAAGAAGAAGAAGAATCTACTTTTTCTAGATACAAAAAATCACATATGGAGACAAATCATGAGGAGTAGAAAGCTCCAAAGATGACAAAGAAAATCCCTCTAGTGGAGTTTATCACTCTTCAGATTATCATGAAGAGTCAGTGGAGACAGAAGGGCCTACCCAAAATCATTGCAGTAACTAGGAAGAGACCAATATGATCCCATGACACTTTGCAGGATGAAATGCCATATAGGATTGATGAGCCATATCATGAGGAGCAGATGGCTCCACAGTGGTGAGGCAGGTGGCCCCGTCAGGTACCAACTTAAAATTATCTATATTTCAGAGGGATTCATCCCTCACGATCCATTAAGGAGGAAAAACCTCCCTAGGACCATTCATAGAGATTTGTGTCCAGAGGATTCTCCCAGCAAGAGGGTGATCTAGATTATTTTCGGCGCGGAATGATAGTGGAGATATAACACCTAAATATAAAGAGAAATTTCAAGAGATCCAATAACATAACAAAGATCTATCATATATATAACAAAAGGCACATATATACAATAATATACAATTTCTATTAATGAGCGAAATGTACAAAACTATAGAAATACAGAGTGAAAGACTCGCTAGAATGGTGGAAGCTTATCTCTGATAAGAGATGTGACAATTACTCACATTCACAAGAATATGATTACAATGAGACTCTAAAGGAATTTTTAACAGAAGTAGAATAAAAAACCCTAACCCTAGAAGATGAAAAGCCAACAGTTTTGTGGACCCCGTTTTGGGTATTTTGGTGTATCAACTTCCCGTGGGCATAACTTTGGCATACGATCTCCATTTGGGGCACACAATATCTCGCTGGAAAGGTGATATGAAAATGAAAAGGCTTGAGTCTCCTTAAAATTGCAAGTGAAATTTGTATGTGCTTGGGTAATAGGATCAAGTTACTAACACATAAAAATTAATGAGTTTTTACTTAATCATGAGAAACATAAAAAGTCATAAACAACCATCAAAACAAACACATTAACATAGAAAAATGATAAATGAGTCCACCCCTCTCTTGGGATACATATCCTGGTCCATATTCCAATGGATCATTTTCATTAATGCTCAAAGTGTCAAAATCAGTGCTTTGAAATTCTCATACTACAAAATAGATGGCTTCAATGGATCCAAAACGTCCAAAAACCCCTAGTTGGGCCCTTCTTGCACCTGGTTTCGCCAAAAACTAAGTTGGAATCCCTTCCTGGAATTTTTCCCAATTATTTGTTGTCTTTGCTCCTCCAAAACACACCTGTGTGAATTGAACCTGGCTTCTGAGCATTTCCCATGCCTAAATCAGTATGGCCCTGCCACGTCAGCACTGTACGAAATGTACAATCAACAAAATTTTACCTGTTTGGCAAAGTGGACAGAATGTGATATATATTGCATACAAAATTTGTTTGAACTCGTTCATGTTGTGTTGGGATCATGAGGATGAGGCCTATGCATGAGTATGTTTTGAATCAATTTTGATCAGTTTGATTTTGAGCATATTTTGATCCCCTAGATCACTCCTCGCCATTGGGAAGCTTTTGGATCTTCAAAAGACTATTTTCATTCTATCTGAAGATGAGGGTACAGTTCCCTCACCTTTCCAACCTCAATCCATTTGGCCTTGCCTGGATTTGTGCATTTAATACCAACTTGAAGGTATTCCACATTCCCTCATTTTGAAGTTCTAATCCTCATGTCAAGGATTTTATATTCATGTAGTTTTGAAAGATATTCTAGAGAGAAATCATATATCCAAGGAATCTGAACATGCTCTCCTTGATCATCAATCAAAGGAGGCTCATACAATCTCAAATTCTCAACACTAAAAACTGCATACATTTGCATATAAGGAGGAAAATCTAAACATAAGACATTGTTGCCAATATTTTCAAGAATCTTGAAAGGTTCATATCTAATTGGCTTCAGTTTTTTACCTTTTCCTTTAAGCCTCTCTTTTCTAATGTAAATGCAAAATTCATCTCCAACTTGGAAACTGTGATCAACACGATGCTTGTCATGTCTTATCTTGTACTTGGCTTGGCTCTTTTCCAATTGTTCTTGTACCATTTGATGCATCAAATGAATTTGTTCAATGAACTTCTTTTCTCTATCAATGTCATATTGACCATCAATAGCAATATCTTTCCTACAGATAAAATCTAAATGAGATTTTGGAAAATAACCAAAACATGCCTCAAATGGAGATGTTTGAGTCAAAGAGTGCTTAGCCCGATTGTAAGCATGTTGAATGTAGTGTAGGTGCTCATCCCAAAGCTTAGGATTCTTGTTGCAATAACCACAAAGAAGATGTACTACAATTCTATTCACCACTTCTGTTTGACCATCGGTTCATGGATGAAAAATTGTGCTATTTTTTAGCTTGGTGTCCATGAGTTCCCATAAGCTTGACCAATATTTCCCCATAAATCGAGAATCTCGATAAAAACTAATGGATTTGACCAACCCAAAATGTAGCCAAACATGATGAAAGAGCATTTGTGTCATTTGGTCAACTATAACATGCTTCTTACAAGGCATCAAAATACACATTTTTCTGAAATGGTCAACCAAAACATAAAGATAATCATGATTATTTTTAGACATAGGTAGACCTCCTACAAAGTCCATGGAAATGCTTTCCCAATGACGAGAAGGAACAGTAAGTCGAGTATATGAACCCAACTTTCTATTGCTGGGCTTACTTGTGGAACATAAAGAATATCCTCTTACATATCTTGAAACACTTTCATTCATTTTAGGCCAATTAAAATAACTTTGCAAATTATCCACTGTCTTGCCTACGGAAAAGTGGCAAGCAATAAGAGAAGAGTGAGCTTCCCATATAATGTTGAATCTTTTGCCCTGTGGAATACATATCTTTCCAAGATGATAAAAAATCTTATCATGCACATGGTAATCCAATTCCTCAACTTGGTTAGAATGGCACAAAGTTGCAAAAACGTCTTTAAAAATAACATCCAAAGCATATTGTTCAACATAGATCTCATGCCTGGTAGAATTATGCTTAAGAATAATTGAAGCACTAACAATAGGCCTAGAAAAAATATCAACAACTTTGTTATAAATTCATTTCTTATACCTTATAACCAAGCGGAATTGTTGTAGAAAAGCCATCCATCTGAAGTGCCTTGATTGTTGTAGCTTTGTTTTTTATTATAAGTATTGAAATGGTTGATGATATGTGTGAATGATAATTTATTTTCCCAACAAATAATGTTTCCATTTTTTCACACTTTGTACCAATGCATACGACTCCTTATCATAAGTAGGATAGTTAATCACAACACCATTAAAATTTTCAGAATGAAAACAAATGGGCTTACCATGTTGTAAAAAGACTACTCCCATTGCATAATTGTTTGCATCTATTTGGATATCAAATGGTTGTCTCAAATTAGGAAGTGCAAGAACTGGAGCTGAACTAATCTTCTCCTTCAATGCCTCAAAAGATTTTTGTTTTTTTCTTCCCCATTGGAAAAATTGCTTGATGCTTGTCACTGCATGTAATGGAATTGCAATTGAAGATAAGTTAGCAATAAACTTTCTCCAATATTGGGATACTCCCAAAAAGCTTCTTACCTCTATCACATTGTTGGGCTTGGGCCAATCCAAAATGAATTTGAACTTAGAAGGATCAATTTTCAATTCTCGTCCTCCAACGATATGTCCCAAATAAACAAGTGAGGTCTTTCCAAACTCACATTTAGACATCTTCAAAATTAATTTCTCTTTCTTTAAGACATCCAAAACTTTCTTTACATGCATAACATTCTCTTCACGAAATTTGTTAAATATCAAAATTTCATCTAAGTAGATAATCACACAATCATTAATAAAATGCCTTAAAACATCATTCATGACTCTCATGAATGTAGCAGGATCATTACAAAGCCCAAATGACATTACTATCCACTCAAACAAACCTTTCTTTGTTTTGAAAGTTGTCTTCCATGTGTATCCTTCAACAATCCTAATCTGATGATATCCAATTCTCAAATCCAATTTAGTAAAATAATTAGCATCTTTCAATTGATCAAGCAAATCATCAATTCTAGGAAGAGAATAACGATTATTTACCATAATCGTGTTCAAGGCCCTGAAATTTACACACATGTGTCATGTACCATATTTCTTTGGAACTAAAAAAATTGGTGACCCACATGGCGATGTTCTTGGCATGATGACCCCTTTTTCAAGCAACTCTTGGATTTGTTTTTTAATTTCAACATTCTCCATGACTTACATCCTATACATACCAATGTTTGGAAGAGCACAATCTTGTTGCAGCTATATCTCATGTTGGAAACCCATTTTTGGAGGCAATCCTTTTGGTTCCTGAAACATCTCATCATATTGGTTAATAGACTCATATAAATCAGATTTCAACTTTGCATCACAACCTTGGAAAACTTCTTTTTCAACATTTTCTTTGGGTTTGAACATCAAGAGGACAAAATTCTTACTAGCATTGACTAATCTCTTCATTTTTCCAGTATTTACAAGTGACAAATTCAACTTCTTTGTATGTGCTCTAACAATGTACTCAACTCCATTTTTAAACAAATGATACTTATTCTCATGATGATGAAATATGGCTCCCCTATCATATAAATATGGGCTTCCAAACACAATACCACACATATCAAATGGAATAGCATCAAGCTCTACCTCATCTATAAAATTTGCAGTCATGGAAAATCTAAGTTTACACCTTCTTGTCACATGAAATTTGGCATTTTCACATATCCATCCTAGAGGATATTGTTTAGGATGTGGAGTAGTTTTTAATTTTAATTTCTTGGCAGTGTCTTTAGATATGAAGTTTTATTGAGATCCAGTATCAAAAAGAGTATCGATCTTGGTATGCTTTCAAATAAACCTTATGTGGAAAATCTCTATTCTTTGTTTTTCATGTTGAGTTTCATTGAGGCTACTACTACTTGAGGAACTAGTACTTGAAATAGAATCCTTATCTTGAAAAACCATGGCTTTAATCTTTGTTTCATCACCCAAATAAGAACCTAAATCATGATGTGTAGTTCCAGTAGTCTGTGGTTTCCCATTATGGATGAAATTTTTGGGTCTCTTTTCAGGATTAAGTTTCCAACAATGGTCTTCATCATGGCCATCCTTTGAACAATGTTTACATGAGAGTTTATCTTCCTCTTTCTTGACTAAAGCATTCTTTCTTCCATTTCCCTTGAACTTCTTCTTTCCTTGGTCTCCTTTAACAAAAGGCTTCTTTCTTCCCTCTGGCGGTTCATTCCTCCCTCTTTCTTCCAAACGAGTTTCTTGTACACAAACTTCATCTAGACTTGTAGGGTTAAACATAAGTATTGTGTGCCTCAAATAGCTATTTAATCCTCCAATATATTTGAGTAAATTTTCTTGAGAAGATAAACCTATACCCAAAATCAAAGCTCTTCTAAATTCTTGAGTGTAGCTTTGAACACTTTTCCCTTTATCTTGTGTAACATCCCGCTCTGGCACACTGAGAAAACTTATTATTTGAGGACACTTGCTCACAAGTGATCTGGACTTTTATGATGTTAAACCATTTATGCTTGATTATGATGCGATTGATAGACAACATGATGTTTTACTATTTGATGTAGATAGGTGCTATTGACTCAGTTTATCGAGTGTGCAGGGTTTTGGACCTTGAGGATGCAGCGACATCGGTAGAACCTCCTTGGACTTCGGATTGAGTCAGGGAGTGTGCTATTTGGGTTGATTTATTTACTGTGATATTTCATTGATTTGATGATTTGATTTTTGACATGTTCTAACATGATTGTCGATGATGCAGGTTGACGATAGCTTGCCGACCAGACTCACATATGGAGTAAAGGGGCCACACACGATTTATAGAGAGGTTGAGGGAG